>JAGGCT020000118.1:20000-36258 GCA_017654935.2 Phymorhynchus buccinoides
CATGTACAGTTCGATCGTCATATTCCTCAGTTGTGGAAGACTGGACTTTCCAAACGAGGGGGCCCTTGCAAAACCGGCTCTGGTGCTGCAGCCAAAGGGATGGGCTTGGCTTTGGGGACCTTCCTCAACCCAGCTTGTGTTCTCAAATCCCTCTGACCACTGGATGCTATTCTTAATGTAGTGTCCATTCTGCTGGTCCTAGAGAGTGGTGGATGCCTCTGGACGAACGCGCGCGCGCGCGCGCGCTGTGTGTGTGTGTGTGTGTGGTGGTGTGTGTGTGTGTGTGTGTGTGTGTGTGGGTGTGTGTGTGCGTGCGCGCGCGTGGGTCGTGCGCGTGCGCATTGTTACGTCCTAATTGGTTTCATAGTCTGAATTTTGTCCTTTTTTTGTTAGGACTAAGTTGTGTCCTTATGCCTGCGTCTCTCTCGCTCTCCGTCTCATCTCTCTCCTCTCGTCTCTCTTCTCTTCAGCGATAGTTTCTCTCGGTCTTCATCCATCTCGTCTGTCTCCTTCTCTCTCTCTCTCTCCTCCCATCCTCTCTCCTTATCTCTCTCTCTCTCTCTCAGTCTCATCTCCCCGTACTCTCTCTCTCCCTACTGTCTCTCTCTCTCTCACACCCACACACAAACATACACAAAGCGCGGCACGCCAGTGACACACCACACACCATACACATACGAGCACGCACAAACGCACTCACACACACACACACACACACACACACACACACACACACACACACACACCACACACACACACACAACACGACACAAACACGCACGCACGGCCTGCGCACACACACAACACGACACAAGGGATGCAACACGTCCCCCCCCGGGCGCGCGCGCGCTAGCGCCCCCCCCCCCGCGCACTGGTCACGCACAGCACGCACTCGGCACACACACCACCACACACACACACACACTTTCTCTTATCTCAACTCTAATTTAGCTTCCTTTGAACATATGGCTTGGAAACTATTAAAAAAAAAGAAGGTTGTTCTTTGAAGGGGTATACTCACAATTCAATAAACCTAACCTTCAAACACACACTGACACTAGTTTTCGAACTCAGGCAGCCCGCAGGGCTCGACTATGATCATACGTCAATATTCAATGACTTCAGTTGAATATATAAATATGGAACAGTTGTAAAATGTGAGTCCTTTTTTCTTCTTTTTTATAAAGTGAGAGGACTGGTACTACCTGTTTGTAAAAAAAACAAAAACATTCGAAGCTGCAAAACAAGGGGTTTTTATAACAAACTTGTTTGAAGTTGTTCCCCTCTCCTTCACTTTGTTCACTTCCGCTTTTCATTTGTAAGTTTTGGGTGAGTGGAACACCCGCCCCTTCCACCAGGTCTCTCCCCCTAGGTCCAGGTCAGGTTAATGGGCAAACTAGGCCTCAGCGGCCTCTGAAGTGGCCCTTTTAACTTTAGTTTTGTAATCTTGGGCACAGCTGTGACGTCGTTTTTGATGACTCAATCGGAATCAGTCATTTTGGTATCATCAATTCTGTCAATTTTAGGGTCTTTGTCCAGGAGGTTTTAAAAACTGGTTAAAGGTTTGGGTGCAAGCTTGATTTGTGCAGAGAGGTTATTCCAATAGGCTTTCGAACTCTGTTAGCAAACAATGTTTTCTAATGTTAGTTCTGCTGTAATTGTATTAGTATTTTTAATCACAGTTTGTAGTTTTCCGATAGTTCGAGGGCTGAAAACAACTCTTGGAGTATTGTTAAGAATTTTTATAAACAGTATCAGGTCTCCTCGCAGCCTTCCTGTATTTCAGGATGGCCCCCAAAAAAAAATCGTAGGATACAGGGTATCCGCGCTAGTCCCCCCCCGTAGGATCAGGGTCCACGTACTAGTGGTCTTTCGTACAAATAGGTCCCTCCACCTTCTGGAAGTTTTGTGCTTGTAGCCCAAAAAAAAGCTCCTTCCTCTGTTCTTCTGCTACTTCTTTTAGCCTCCTAGGTACTGTTTTGCTTTAATACTAAATCTGTCAAGTGCTCTATTTGACTAGCCTGTTTCCCTTTGCTTTCGGTCAGCCTAGTCTCATTCTGAATGTTTGATTGATATCCATTCTATTTTTTTTTCATGAGAAGCTAACCGCAGTCTGGTCTCCAATTTTCATTGGAGATAGGCCTGTCGGTAAAATTCGTAGTCGTTAAATTCAATAGCTCGCTATGACTATAAGACTGACTGTTTTGCGTCATTTTGCGACATGTTGAGCATTAACGACAAATTTTCACTTTGTAGGTCTAAGGGATAGGGTTAGGGTTAGGTAAATCACTAAGGGTTTCAAGTAAACGAGAGAGTGGAAATTTGTGGTTGTCCCCCGCAAATAGTCACTCTGACATAGTGCTAGCTAGCGAAATTTTTAACCCTACAAGGCTGGCTTACTTTGTAACTTAGTAACAAAGCTGTGACGTTCCCACACTCCAGCCCGAAGAAATCAACAATACGTTGTGACTTCTCACCTAAACTCGTCAGTAACTGAGTCTTTGTCGAGGGGGGAGGGGGGGGGGAGAGGGGAGGGGGAAAAAACCCTTCCCATAACACAACGATACAACAGAAAGGCACTCCTGGAATTTGTCGACGAACTCATGGAAAACAGGCGGCAGAATCAATAAGATCTATCCTATGAACTTGTGTGGCACTTTCGCGAGGGAACAGGTTTTGGGCAAGGTCAACCACAAGTCTCGTTCTGCACTAAAGCTCCAACAATCACTTATGGGATTCGCAGGGCTCACAATTGTCCCACAAAACAAGGGGTCCCATGGACTCCTTAACTTACAGCTTGACCCAATATTAGAGGGTTTCCTACGTAGAGGCGGGATATAGGGTCCCAGTGGCATTGCAAATTATGCTAAAAATATTTTTTTCTAGTGCTTCCCTGGGACCCCCCTGCACATTCTTTTAGAGGCGGTTCCTTTAGAATTCTATTACTTCATGGTTGATGTCGCCACAAATCCAGGGCTCCCAGGAAGCTGTGCAGGCCAAGACAATCGGCACCTTTGTGTCAATGGTCTCCAAAATTAAAGTCATTCAGCAACCCTCCCACCCCCCATGTTCCCCTCCATCCATCCCGCCCATTCCTCTCCCCTTTCTGTCTCACCAATTCACCTCCCCACCTTTACCCCTTCCCCCTGTATGTAAAGGCTCCCAGGGACCCCCATTTTGCGGGGTATATGAAGCAACTAACCATTCTCAAGGACCACGGGGAGGCACCACTTGGTAACCCTCTATCCCGCCTCTGGCTCTAGGACCCTCTATACTTGTAAGTGAAGGGGGGTACCCACAGACGATTGGTGTAAGCTCTGATAAGGCGCTCTTCCAACAGATCCACCCAATTGTCTGACAGAATAGGTCAAGTGCGGAGCTGTGGTCCAACTTGATACAAAGAAAGAAAGCCTTCCCCCAAGTAAATAAATTCCTGCCCCGCTTTTCAGAATAGCAGTGAAAGCTGGACATGTGGCTATCAGTGTGTTGCCGTGTGGAAAGAGTGAAAAATACAAACATGTATTGAGACCTTTTAAAAGCAACCACCCCCTTCTTTCTGCGACCCACACTAACCAGCACAGGGTGGGGGTGGAGTCTACTGTAGATACAGTGGAGTGCACTTACCACAAAATTCAGGGGACAAAGATTTTTTGCGGTGCGTGTAATCAGTATTTTGTGGTTCAGTATTAAGTGATTAAGTAATAACTAAAGAGGGGTTTATTTTGTCAAGTTTCAAACAGCAATTTTTCGTTGCGTGTTTCTATAAACCAATATTTGCATGTTATCCAGTACACATTTTAAACGCTATGACGTTCCGTTTTCAGAAACCCAGAACGAAGCTAAGGTGAAAGAAAGAAGGGTGTAAACATTTACGGAGAAAAACACCTTAGGAGGAAAAATTACGCGACACGTCGGCGCAAAATCTTTTTTCCCTTCTTTCTTTAGCTACTTTATTTTTACGTGATTGGGCACGGAATCTCCGCATATATGTGCACACGGGCTCGTAAGAGGTAACTCCACTGCTAGTCCTTAAAGAGCAAAAAACATCCCAACGCCAACCATATTTAAAAAGCCAAATATAATAATTTTGATTTATTCTTCTTCGAATAAAACCATGGACTGAAACAAATGCAACACAAGAGAACACACAGACACACACACGACACAGCGACAGACAGTACACACAGATCACACACACATCACAGACAGAACAGACACACAGACAGCGACACACAGACACCACACACAGCACACACACACACACGCACACAGGACACACTCACACAGACACATACACACTCACACACATTCACACATAGACACACACACACACACTACACACACACACACACACAGACCCACACACACACACACACACTACACTAAGGCGAACGGGACGAACACAACACACACCCACTTAACCACACGCGCACAATCACAATTATGTCAAACACACGCCCTACCCAAATTAAAGACACATCACACACCACGACATTAACACACACACACACACATATAAACACACACAACACACACACCACACATTACACACAACGCTCACACACACACACACACACAACACATGAAGCGCTACACACACGACACACTGTACTACACCACACCACACACATTAAACCACACAACCACCACACACATGCCCAACACAGAGCACTGCATTATCACACTAATCCCAACACACCATGTTATTTAAGAATGTGCAGCACAGGTGGATAACAGTGTACTGGTAAGCTATTCACAGCGCGGTGCTGAATGAGAGAGATGAAGGGGGGGGGGGAGGTGGCGGGGGCGGGGGGGGTGGGGGGGGTGGGGGTGGTGGAGGGGGGGGGGGCGGGGGGGTGTTGTTGAATTTTGTTTTTGTTTGTTGAAATTGGCATTGGGAGTCGGATTTGATTATGTTTGATGAAAGAAGAGCACTAAACACCATGCAGGAGCGAAAAAGAAAGAAGAAGAAGAACAGAGGAGGTAGAGAGAGAGATATCACCACAACAAGTCCCAAAGTTTAATGATCCATGCCTTCCCTGGCCCATGTCAGAGGGGAGGCGGGGTGGTTAAAGGGTTAATACAAAAGGAAAAACAACAATGACAGACAAATCATCAGCACAAAGAACTCTAGATATATAATTTGATAAACGAACATACAAGGCCCCTAAAATCCGAGAGAGAGAGTGAGAGACTGAGTGAAGACTGAAAAAACTTTATTACATTTATAAGGATTAAGATTTTGGGCAGAGAGAGAGAGAGAGAGAGAGAAAGAGAGACAGAGAATTAACAACAATAGGTGAACAAATACACTTTTATTTTGCCAATTCTAATGAGATAAGGCACTACTGTAGGCAAACGAAACAGAGACAGGGAAATAATATGAATTGATTTCAGGTTAGATACCAACCATTTAATTAAGCACTCTTGCAAGAGGTCAACTTTGAGTATGAAACTAAGTAAAGAATTTATTAGTATTAGTCAAGAAGAAAACTCACCAACACCTGTAGTGTTGTATACAAATTATCGATTTTAATATCTACATCAGGATAACTTACATACAAAATGGCAGCAAATTGTCCATTAGCACATTAGTAGGTC
Organism: Phymorhynchus buccinoides; assembly: GCA_017654935.2. Taxonomy (NCBI): domain Eukaryota; kingdom Metazoa; phylum Mollusca; class Gastropoda; order Neogastropoda; family Raphitomidae; genus Phymorhynchus; species Phymorhynchus buccinoides. Next base: position 25,602 of record JAGGCT020000118.1, read on the forward strand.
TATAGTTCTGTAGCCACAGTCGTCTGACAGATCATACGCTTATGCAGGGCATGAGAAAACGGGCAGATGCTGGTTTTTATTTTTATAAATTTTTTTTTTGTGCCTGTGAAATGTGCATTTCCGCGACTAAATGTTTCGGCATTTGTGTACTAAAAACTTCGTTTGTATTACTGTAAGATATCAAATTGCGGGGTGGTTTCAGAGTTTTTTGTCTCTGACAATTACACACATGTCTGGCTCATGATGCACTATGCTACGCGCAGCAGCGCATGTCAGAGCGCCACATACACACAGCATCTTTATTCATAACTACTGTACCACTGTCCTTCTTTCTCACACACAATAATACACTCAAACGTCAAACTCACACACATACACCACACACATCTCAATCACACACACATGCACACAAAACTCAGCAGCTTTAGTGCGCCATGATTAAATACACGCATACTTTTCCTCAACACACATCAAACATACTTCTCTTCTCTTCGCTCATCGTCTTCAATCTCTCTCTTACACTAAAACAAAAACAAATCTCTCTCATCTCATTTCTCTCAGAAAATGATATCTCTTTTCGATTCTCTTCTACTTCTCTCTGTGATCTTCTCTCTCTCTCTCTCTCTTAGTCCTTATTCTATTACCCTCTATAACTAAAATTCATTTCAATTCAATTCAATTTCATTTTCTCTCTCTCTCTACTCTACTCTCTCTCTACTCTCTCTGCTCTCTCTCTCCTCTACTCTCACTACACACATGCGTGCGACACACACCTTCATTGTTTAATCGGTTTTCCATGGAAGGATATGGGGAGATTGACAGTATTATTAGTAATTTATTATAAGGAGGTTCAACAATAGCCTACCTTATAATCAATAAAAAACATTAATAAAAAAAAAAAGTTATATGTACATACATGGAGAACTGATAACTCAAAAATGGGATGACTGCAAAAACACTGAATCACTCGCAATATTTTGGGTCCACACAGTCCCTGATAATCTCTGTGTTTTGAAAGTCTGTTTAGACTCAAATATCTAAAGAAAATTTAGTCCTTTAATTGAATTGAATTTCGGCTTAAGCGATATTTTTTGTTACTGTCCTGGGTGAATTGGAAACCGTCTGCTTTGTTACTTACTTCACACCTGAACCCGCCCCCCCCACCCTTTCAAACCACAGCCCCACCCCCCTACACCCCGCCCTCTCCCACCAAATTCCTTTACTTGGCCCTTTCTCGTCCTTTCTCTTTCGCTTCTGCTCCCTTTCTTCCTGTTCTCTCCCAAAACCCCTCCCTTTGTGTCCACCCACCCCACCCCCACCCTCTCCCACCCCCTTTGACTACATTTGAAGTTTTTACAAGACAAGAATGGCTGGCCATACTTCTTGATGGTGTAACTGATAAAAGGAATGGACTGATCCTAAAGTTCCTTCTTTGACGAGCTGTCTATTTATCCCCTTCCCTGGTACTTGTCTGCATAACGTGCCTATATATTCACTAGGTGTGGGTGTATGGTGTTGGAGACAGGAAGAGAGAGGACAGAGACATTGAGAGAGAGAGAGAGAGTGTGTTTGTGTTGTGTGTGTGTTGTGCGGTGTATGCTTGTGTTTGAGAGAAGAGAGAGAGAGAGTGTGGTGTGTGTGCGTGTTGTGCGTGTGCGGCGTTCGTGTGTCTTTAATTTGACTTTATTCCCTATGTATTTTAGACATGTGTGTGTGTGTGTGTGTGACGTGTGTGTGACGTGTGTGTGTTTCTGTGTGTGTGCTGTGGTAGGTGTGTGTGTGTCACGTGTGTTTGGTGTGTAGTGTTGACATGGTGTGTGTGTATTCCTGTCTGGTGTGGGGTGTGGTGTGAGTTGAATGGTTAGATTTGGGGGCAATGTGTGTGTTGCATTATTTGTGTGGTTTGGCAGAGAGAGAGAGAGAGAGCGATAGAGAGATAGAGAGAGTTGAACTGCAGAAATGGAGAGACAGGTGGGCATGGAGCATAATCAAAGATGGGGGTGTGTAAGATTTGTTTGATAGCACTTGAGAAGCAGTGAAAAGGGATAAATGGTAGATCAGAAACAGGAACGAACGACGAACAAAATTACTGAGAGAGCCAGTTGGTAGGTTGAGTGGATGTGCCAAGGATGTTTATACATTGTGAACACTCAGGCCCCCCCCCCCCTCCCCCGTTGGATTTACAGACCTGGTAGGAAGTTCCAACGACAATTGATCTTTATCACTGTCTAACAGTTTCTGTATGAAATTTCATTGGTGTGTGTGTGTGTGTGTGTGTGTGTTGTGTGGCGTGCGTGCGTGTGTGTGTGTGTGTGTGCGTGTGGTGTGTGCGTGTGTGCGCGTGTGTGTTGTGTTTGACTGGTGGTGGCGTGGTGCGTGTGGTTGTGTGTGCCGCGTTGTGTGGTCATGTCTTCGGATTGATTATATAATTAGCACCATATTTATAAATACTGTATGGTTTGTTGTTGTTGTGTGTGGGTGTGTGTGTGACTGTGTTTGTGTGTATCATGCTCAATTTGATTTCTATCCAGATTTAGCGCCATATAAAGACGACTGTATGTTGTTCTTGTGTAGTGTGTGTGTGTGTGTGTGTGTGGTGTGGTGTGGTGGTGTGTGGTGTGTGTCGAAGTCAAATGTTCAGAGTTGAATTTTTCTTTCAGAGTGGTGAGCGCGGTTGAATAAGCAAGTGAATGTGTGTGGTGTGGTGTCTGTATAGTGACAAAACTTTATAATGCATTCGTGTCTAGTGTGTGAGAACTCTGGTGCATGTGTCCCTGCTAATCAGGATCAAAAGACATACATGTGATGCGCGTGCGTGACTAGTAACATGGCATACAAACTGAGTGCTTTATGTTATGATACCATATTACTAGTAGAAATTATTCATTTTTGGGGGGGGGGGTTCGCTGGTTAACAAAGTGAGTCTATAGTATATACTAATTGAATCGTTGTGTGTGTGTGTGTGCAGTCATGGTCTGAATGCATCGAAACTTTAACGTTAGGCTATTTTCTCGGGAATAGAAAGAGTGTAACATTGTTCAAACTTTGCCTGCACACATAGATGTTCATGCAAGCTTTCAACAACAATGAATGATTTGAATCAATAAAAATACGACTTAAACACACACTGTAAACAGATAACAACACAGATAACTTTTAGATTAGTGGTTAGAGATATTCAACATGCAACATGAATTAGAACTTAACACTGAAAGCCTCGATAGCTCATTGGTCTACTCATGCTCATAGCCAATGGTTTCAGGTTTATTCTCGGCACAGACACTTTAAACAAAAGTTATATATTTTTTACTTGTATCCATTAATGTAGTTATCATTTGTACTTTAAAATTTGTTGATTGGCAATCTTGTACTATTAGACCCCCCCTCAATATGATGCCTGTTGTTCGAAGTGAGCCCTTGAAGGCTTTTGGCTCTTGTCCCATTTTATAACCTTTCTCAAATAGTTTGTAAGTACTCTTTGCTCTCCTCTCTTGCAAGTAGTTAAATATATAGGGGACGTGAATTGCTGTCTAGCTGAGTCATATAATATTAAGAATTTCTAGCGTGCCTAATGGCCCTCCTGGTGAAAGGAGTCAGAGACACCCGACTGGTGTTTTACAGCAAAGAGGCAAAGGGATGGATTTAGTGCGATGTGTCCCCACGTCTGACTATGTTCCCCAGCCTACTGTATGTCCTGGTCACACAGAATTCAGGGGACACACTAGGACACAGGGCACACAGAAATCAGGGACATATAAAGACATGGGGGCACACAGAATCGGGCATGAATAAGACGCGGGGGCACACAGAATCAGGACACATGGAGATGGGGGTCACCACAGAATCAGGGACATGTAGACGGGGGGTACACACAGAATCAGGGACAATGATCAAAGACGGGGTGGGTCACACAGTCTTTCAGGACCATGTAGAGAACGGGAGGCTCACACCAAATCAGGGACACAGAGGAGAACCGGGAGGTCCACACAGAAATCATGGACATATAAAGATGGGGGGTCACACAGAATCAGGGACATGTAGTAATTGGGGGGGGTCACACAGACTCAGGGACAACAAATAGAGAACGGGGGTCACACAAGAATTCAGGGACATTAAGACAGGTGTCACACAGACCTCAGGCGGACACATAGACCCAGGGTCACACAGAATCAGGACATATAAAGACAGGGGGTCACACAGAATCAGGAACACATAGAGACGGGGGTCACACAGGGAACAGGGACATATAAAGACAGGGGGTTCTTACACTAGAACCATGGACACATACGAGCCCAGGGCGGCGTTTATCACAGGAACCAGTGGGGACATGATAGAGCAGGGGTTACACAGAGTCAGGGATAATATGACTAAATAGTAGTAGTAGAAGGGGGTCACAGCCGCCAAATCAGGGATACTAATCGCTGTGACATGGTGTCCACACATGAATATTCATGAAGTATCTATACAGTCGAGACAGGGGTCACACAGAAATCAGGGATATATGTTATCGACAGGGGTCCACACAGGTAATCAGGGACCACCATATAGACGGGTCCCTAGCGCAGATTCAGGACATATTTCAGAGACAGGGGGTCTCCGCAATGTAATCAGGCGACATATAAAGACACGCGGTCACACAGAATCAGGGATACTATATAGACAACAGGGGGTCACACTAGACACAAATCAGGATGTCTCTGCACTAATAGAACATGGGGTTTTCACAAGAATTCAGGGGACATATAGAAGACAGAGGGTCACACACAGAATCAGGGATATCTCATCAACATGGGAGGTCACACAGAATCAGGGACACTGTATGAGGCATGTCATTCACAGAATACAGGGACACTAGTGATGAGACAGGGGGTCTACAACGCAGTAGGACTCAGGGGACATCATATACAAGCATGGGGTCACACAGAATCCAGTAGCAGCACACATTAAGAGACAGGGGGTCACACAGAAATCAGGGATATATAGAGACAGGGGTAGCACACAGAATCTTCAAGGATATATATAGACAGGGGGTCCACGTATCAGGACACCTAGAGACAGGGGTCCCAACAGATCAGGGACATATAGAGACAGGGGGTCACACAGAATCAGTACATAAAGACAGAGGGTTCACAGCAGAAAGGCAGGGACATATAGCGAACCGGGGGTCACACAGAATCAGGACAATAGAGAAACGGGGGTCACACAGAATCAGGGACACATAGAGACGGGGGCGTCAGTACCAATAATCAGGACACATGGATTGACGGGGTCATACAGAATCAGGGACACATGAGACAGGGTCCACCAGAACAGTGGAACACAGAGATGGGGTCCTCAGAATCAGTGTACCATGACGAGACATGGGCTCACTAGCAGAAGCATGAACATATCATATATAAAAGAGAGAACAGGGTCATCACAGTGATATTCAGGGACACATAGAGAACGGGGTCACACAAATCAGAGGGACACATAGAGTACAGGTCACACAGAATCAGGGACACATAATGACGGGATCACACCAGACATCAGGGACTCATCAGTAGTACGGGTAGTAACACAGGACTCAGGGAACACATAGAGACGGGGTTTAACAGAAATTCAGGGACACTAGAGACGGGGTCCCCAGAATCATGGATATACATAGAGACAGGGAGTCACTACAGTGCAAATCGACAGGACACATAGAGACGGGGGTCACACAGAAATCGATGGACACATAGAGCACGGGCGGTCACACAGATACTCCAGGAACATATAGAGGAAAACGGGGTCCAACACACAGAATGCAGGGACACATAGATAACAGGGTCCACACACAGAATCAGGGACATATAGAGACGGGGGTCCCACACAGAATCAGGGACATCCTAAGGAGCGGGACACATAATGAACAACTTTTGAGGGAGTCGTAGAAGAACTAAAATTGGGGACACATACATTGAGACGGGGACATAGAAGTATGGGGGCAGTGCTACATAACTGGCAAGGAGGATGGGCGGGCGGGGTGGGGGGGTGGGAGGTGGTGGCCGAAAACGAACGGGTAACTGAGCAGACAGTCACCCCCCTATTACTGCGAACGAAGGATGGTAGACAGGGTGAACATTATTTTCTGTCCTTTTTGATTTCTACACTAATCTTTTTTTAACACAGCGATAGGCTGTTACGCTTTACGCATTCGTGATAAGTGGTTTCAATTATTTTATATATTTAACATGTGAATTCCGTATGTAAGCATGGCTATGTGTGTGGGCGTTTGAATATGTGATAATTGTGAACATTATTTTGGCGTCATTTTTTATATGTTTTTCTTACGGCTGAATTTAGGCATGTACGCCTCTTCATGCATTTTGTGAATAAGTGATCAATTTTATTTTTGTCTTCCTTATCATGCGTACGGCGTATTGCTGAACCTACACCCATTCCTTTCCTTTGCCATACTTATGATGTGTCGCTTATGTGTGACGGAAGTTCTTCCCTGACTTGCTTTTGCAGGTAATGCGTGTTGAGTTATCTAATAGTTAGTAATACAGTATTGAATAATCCTGCTTAGTCAAAATTGAAGGGATGGGACAGTTATTTTGAGATAGCCGATTTGTTGAGTTAAAAAGACATATTTAGCATAACGGCGATTAAACTGGGACCATTATCCCAGTGTCTTTAGATGTTATCAGGTGAATCCACTGTAGTAATAACTCTTCTCTGTCTCTGTACCGTCCTCTCTTTCTCTTTGGTCTCTCTCCCATATCCCTCTCATTTACACACACACACAGCGCACGGCACACACACACCACACACAAACAAAAAAAACCATCCCGACACGCCAGCACAAGCACACATACACACACACCACTGCACAACGGCATCAGAGGAGAGAGAAGTAGGAGGCGCATTAAAATGTTTAGGGAACAGGAAGTGAAACATATGTTGACAAGCTTGGGGTGAATTGGAGAGGGTGGGGGTGAAATAATTGAATGCGAGGATAGAAATGGTGGGAATAGGGCAGTTCTTCTTGTCACTAGTTTTGATAGTCGTCTTTGTATCGACCCCTAACTATGTCCCAACTTCTTGCGCCAGCATGATTTAGATGTTGTTCCTTCATTTTACCTTAGGTTTTTGTTTCCATTTTTATTAATGCATGCAAATGTGTTTCCTTGCTTGTATATGTGCTTGTACGAGACCTGGAAACACTGTAATTTCACCTGACGTCATAATACAGTATTTTTGACTTTGACATTGAAACACCCACCCACTCCCTTAACATTACACACACACACACACACGCACACACACACACACACACACACACCCCACACAACACACACCGAGTTCCTGCTGTTGACCTGGATTTTTGTTGTTTCAGTACAGTAGTGTGTTGTACTAACTAACGCCAAGTTCTCCCTAAAGTTAAACATGGCTGGTGGTAGCTTCAACGAAACAGTGTGTAGTCAATGGGATGACTACACTGTGAAGTTGGACTTTTTCAAAGCCTAGCCACGAGTGTGTATTCAGCATTGACGTGTCCCTTTTCTTCTTCTCTTCAGATCGCTGTTTTCGCAGCACTAGTTAACTGTCAGTATCATAGAGCGCAGCAGCTTCATGCTGCCCTTTATGCGCCTTAGACCACGAAAATAGCTAGGCCCAGCGAATCCGACTTCGGGCTGGAGGAGGAAATCGTTTTTGTGAAAGTGTTTTCTTGAGGAGGAAAAAAAGGGCAGGACAATGGCCGGTAAAGACGAAAGATATATCACAGATAAGCAAGGGAAAGGCATGAGTCAAAGAGGTAGTGCATAGATTAGAAGAAATTACAATATGCACAGTCTCAATTCCTTCAGGAGGTGCGGGAACTATTTATGCACAAAGCCCCCCGCGTATCCCCCATGGGGGGGCATTGAACCAGTGATATTTTTGGCCAACTTCTTCCTTCATCAAAATATCCAATACCATGCAATTCACAATAATCCCCCCCCCTACCCCTCTTCTCAACTCTGTCTCATCCGTCTCCTCTCATCTTAGACCTCTCTCCAGTCTCTCTCTTCTCTCCGAGTCCATCTCATCTACTCTCAGTCTCTCCCTCTCTCTCGTCTGTCACAGACATTCATTATCCTCATGAAGTTTTATTTAGCAGATCTTCTGACAGAATTCTGATGCCTCTGTCCTGTGTAGGCTTTGTTGCATTCCTGAAGGCTCCACTGTACTTTAATTTGCCGTGCGGCACATTTTATCGTCTCTTTATGTTTGAACAGAAAGGTGGCGCAGACGGTTTAAGAAATCTCTCTGCCAAATGTATGCGGTGACTGCAACGTGAATGCACCCGGGTTCGAATACCGGGCCTCGCCCCTTTCTTCTCTAGATCCGACGGAAATTCCGAACTGAACTGTCGAGTCACTTCGGATGGGGACCTAAAAGACTACGTCTGACCCAATGTGCTTAGCGCGCAGTAAAAATCCCCTCAGCCAGTATGAAAAGTCGGTAAGCATGACAGGGAGGGAGGGGGGAGAAATCCCCTCCCTTGGTGATGGCCAAATTGCGATAGCTAGGTTTCCCAAGTCTACACACACAATCCCCTCCTTCACCCTGCCCTCCCAAAAAAATGGGTAGGGCGCGCACTTGCGGTGATTCGTTCTCCGGGGGAAGAGGCAGCCTGATTTCACAGAGAATAAGTCTCTGTGACTTGAATATATACCAAAACAACCCCCCCCCCCCCCTCATCACCAGCAACAAAAATAATAAAAAATAAAAAGAATAATGAAATGGACCATCACTGGAGTTAGGTATATGTGGCTTGCCGTGATTTGAGTGAATCTAAAATTATACATGATTGGTGGTACATGACAACGGGGTACTGTAGTCCTGTGCACTCTGCCAGGTTTCATTTGTGACGGTTCATTAGTTTTGGTTGACGCCTGCGTAGCACAGTTTGAATCTCTACAACACATACGCATGTGGATATAGAGTATAGACGCACAGCGCTAGGCCCCTAATCGTCCCCTCATTCTATTATTTTCCTCTAAAAATGCATGGGTGTTTGGCAAAAATCCAGTGAATCCTACAAAGCTACGACCGGTGGTTAAAGGCCGCCCGGACTATAAAGAGGGAAGGTGCTGAGGCGCGTGCTCGCATTTGAAATCACAGTCTGGCGAGAGAGAACCGGTTCGCCCTTCTTCGTTCCCCTGTTGTGCGAGCCACCGCAAGGCAGAGCTTTTCTTGCGAGAACGACCCGATCCTGGCGATCGGTGTTTGTCCTTATAAGCAGCGTTTGGATACTTGGGATGTAATTGTCGTGCGATGCGTAGTGGGGTGGGGGGTGGGGCGACCAGTGACAGGCAGTACAACACCTCAACACGCATCTTGATTATCGTTTTCCACCCACCCAGCTGTGACACCACTTCAGATCGCTTAGCTACCTTTCGTTTTGTGGGTGTGTGTGTGGTGTGTGGGGGGGGGGGGGGTGAGAGAGATGGGTGTGCTGGTGTATGCTGTGTGGAACATGTGTTTGTGTGTTGTGTTTCGGTTGTCATAGTTGGTGGTGTGGACCATGTGTGTAGGTTGTGTGAGTGTGTGTGTTTGTAAACATGGTTGGTGTGTGTTGTGATTGTGGTTGTGTGTCGCTTGTTCCATGACCCACGCCCCCCCCTCCGCCCTCCATTCCCCCTCCCCTAAAATCCAATCCTTAGCATAATAAAGTTTTAAGTGTCAAGTGTCAAAGTCCTCCCCAAACGAAAAAAAAAAATTAAACTTGTGACTTTGATAGGAATCACAAACCCGGACCTTCCAGCTGTTTTAACACCCCCAGTACTTCACGGCCAAATTCATCATGGATAAATTTGGGGGACAGTGCTGTGAATCAATAAGAAATGCCGCATGAGCTGCAGTGTTAAACCCTTTCACCGCAGCCATTTTCAGCTACAAATGTCCATTACATTTACCTGTGGGTAGAGAACAAATATCCACTAGCGTCATTGGGGATTGTTCCTGTGAGATATTAGTGCTGTGGGAGTTATCATATAATAAAAAGCCCAAGTGTCCCTGGGTGTGTTCTGAAACACAAAACGGGCCTTATAACTCCGCCCGTTTGTTCGACCGAATCGCTTCTAAAAGTTTGCTATTGAGCCCTAATGGGCGATGGCTAACGGCAACAGGAGGCGGCCGGTGTCATTTGCGCCGGTTTTTTGCAAATGCTCGAAACGCGCATCCGCCGGCCTCTCGGCGCCGTATCTTGCTTGGGGGGCAAATTTGCTGTACTCATCGTTCGCCAGTACCTGGCGTTTACCGTTACTATCGCGTTACCGTTACTAGGGAGAGCGCGTCACTCTCAGAGCAGCTCCAAACGGGAAACGTGGGCCTTATAACTCTGCTTTTCTTAACCGAATCGCTTCAAATTTGCTGTACTCGCGTTACACATTACCTGGCGTTACCGTTACGAGGTTACCGTTACTATGAGAGCGCAGTCCACTCTCAAGAGCAGCGCACAGGAAACGGGGCGCTTATAACTCCGCGCCGTTCTGTCTTAACACAATCACTTCAAATTTGGCTGTGCATCCAGCATTACCATGTACTTGGCGTTACCGTTACTAGGCGTTCCATTACTAGGCGTTACCATTTACTACGGCGTTGCGCTGTTTCTCATATGTTTTAAAACTACCTAAACTTTACA
>JAGGCT020001189.1:0-25000 GCA_017654935.2 Phymorhynchus buccinoides
ATTGGGACAACTTTTAACAATACTGAACCAAAGGAAACTTCATTTGTAAACTGATCTTAAACCAAAACACAGAAACAAATCACAATATCTGAATATATCACTTCATTTTTATATATACATCCCCATTTATACATGAATACGGTAATTGCAAGCTATGTCCTTTTTTCAAAGGGGAATTCAGTGATAGAAAAGAGTTTTAACAGGTTGCTTTTCAATAAGTGAACCGCAAGCTGTATCCTTTTTTTGTTTGTGGCACAACTCACTTTGTCTGTCTGTCTGTCTGTCGGTCGGTCCAAAATTGTCACACTTCAAATCGAGGCTACAAAATTGTCGCACTTCAAATCGAGGCTGCACTTCAAATTGAGGCTGCTCTTTAAAATGATGTTTCGTTTTCAATTGTCGCACGCCACAAACGATTGCGAATCCGCGCTTGTTTTTCAAAAGAGAATTCAGTGACAGAAAAGAGTTTAACATGTTGCTTTTGTTGTTGTAGTCCAGGGATCATCCCAACAGCAGAAACACTTGAACATTATGGTACAAGTGCTACGGATGATAACATTATGTGTGTGACCGTTTTTTATTACCTCGCACGCGGTCAGCCACACTCCGGCTTCAGGGGATTTTGGAGACTGATGATGTTATGCTAGGAGCTTGTCATGGCTAAAGATAATCCCTGCATAACTATGCATAGCATAACATTTTGATGTAGCCTTGGTGTTCTAGCCTATGTCAATTGGTCTGAGACAGCCTTAAGGCAACGCATGCTTTTTTCGTCAACAGTTTCTTAAGGTCAAATATGTAGACTTTGCCTATGACAATAGAATGGATAAGAAAGGCACATTTTAAAAAAACCATTTTCTTTAGGTCACAGCAAGCAAACAAAAATCCCATATAAAGTGTTACAATTACATAATCATAATGATATTTTTGCAGATTCCAGTACCCTCATATCATAGCATACATGGAATAAACATTAATTTAAAATGACATCTACGGAAGAAAGAATCAACAAAATACCCTCGTTTTACAGGTGACAAAACACTGAACAGTTAGTATGGCACACATACCTGCACATTAAGGTTAGACAGGATTATGGAGAGAAAAAATAAAATATACTTTGTTGAAAATGCCCCCCTCGTAATGAAATAAAGTAACATTCAACAATTTGACAACACTGACTTGCTCAAGGTAATGTTCTTGATGTCTTGGGGTTTTTCTTTCTTTTGTAGCATCTGCTAAGGTTTTGTGCGATCCACTTACATCAATTTATTGAAGATTACATGTTGGACGAAAACCATTCTTGTTGTGAATAACCCATAAACATAGCAAAAACAGATTCTATTATTTATATAACTATTTACACTTTCAAATATTCGTTTCTTTTCACACAGAATATCTAATTTAAGAAAATGATAAGAATAGAATGGATGTTAACGTGACAAAGAGAAGAAAGTTAACTTAAGTGATAATGAGCCAATAGTCTACATCAGAGGACAAACCAGCACCCCGATTGAAGACTAAGCAATTAAACTAAAAGAGAAAAAAATTATACATATTATCCTTAAAGGGTCTAGGACAATGCCACCCACAGGTTATTAATACGTTAGAAGAAAAATAAAAGAGTGTGTTATGGGAACTAGCGCAACACCTAGTACTGGCATTTCTGAATCGATTTGTCCCCGGTCATCTACCTGCCAAATTTGAAGGCAATCGGTCCAGAACTACCGGAGATACGGGCGCCGAGAGTCCGGCGGATACGCGCTTCGCGCATTTGCCAAACCGCGCAAATGACACGGCCGCCTGGGTTGCCGTTGCCATCGCCCTGTTAGGGCTCACAGCAAATTTGAAGCGATTCGGTCAAAAAACGGCGGAGTTATAAGGCCCGTTTTGTGTTTCAGACACACACACACACGGACACTTGGCTTTTTACTATATGATGTTGTGGTGGAAAGATGAATCAGTACCCTGCAGTTGTTAACGTCATGGCTATCTTTCGCACATGTCTTGAATCGCTAACCAAGCATGGAATACTCACAAATGAGCCCATTTGAAACACACATGGAATCTGACAACCTCTAGCTTCCCCCAAACGCTCTATGAACAGTTTCCTCAAAGATTATTCTAACAACGATGATGGATCTCTCTCTCTGAGTCTCTCACAAAACAATACCAAAAAGCTTAGCATATATAAGAAACAAAATGACTGAAAGTTAATACATTTTCAAAGCAAACACCCTGACAAAAATAAAAAACTGATTGCATACATCTTTCTGTTTCAAGTAAAAAAGAACAATTTGTGCTGATAACGGTCAAATAACCAAGATTTGCTTGAGATCAGTCAAATGAAAATGCACAAATATTGTGTCAAGAATTGAAAGCGTTAGGCTAGTTGTACAAATCGAAACCCCATCACAACAGATAATATTTTTACAACAAAAAATCTGCTTTAAATCACTCTGGGCGAATGAGCGCGATCTAATTCATGGCTTGCACAACCGTAAAGGACAGAATTTTTGTAGAGATTTTGATTGCTGGTGTGTTGCCAACTTTCCAGAATGACGATAATTTTAGTATGTTCTGACCTTTCCCCTCTTGAAAGCAACTGCAGACTTCATCAGTATGTTCTGGAGCAATGGAGATTGAAAGCATGGGCCAATCTATCATTAAACTGTTTTCCATCAATATTAAAAGACAAACAAATAAGCGTGAAGATATGGAATCTGATAATTTACAATGAATTATTGCGTGGTGTTAATCTCTCTAAAAATATCAGTTCCTAACTCGTCATAACTTATTTTTTATGATTTCCTTTTTTCAAACCAAAATCAAATGGCCCATCTGAAAATGTGTGAAATGGAAAGGGGAAGCAACTCACCAGTGCCGAGTGAGTTAAAACAAAAGTTCATATGGAATAAATAATTATCACATCGCCATGAAAAAACAATCAAATTGAATGAAAATATCTGCAATGTATTCACACATACACAAAGACTGAAAGAGAGAGAGGAAGGAAGAGACAGATGAAAAGAGAGAAAGAACACCAGACAGATAATTGAGATAGATTAACATGTGCTTGCACATGAAGAAAAAAAAATTAAATGCTGAAAATACTTTTTTTAAGTGCATTTAGTGTTCAAAATACAGAATGGAAAATTGCTTTATTTACTTTGACAATGATTGACACAAATCTAATCATTGGAGGGCTTTCAAATTTCCCCCAAACAAAGAAAATGAAGTTTTGTTGCATGAACCAAACAGAAAGCAGGTAAGGTTATTAGATATTTCCGTGCAGTTGCTTGCATTACAAGAAAAAACTGTGGTGGAAAAAAATTAAACACATTAAAAAAATAATTAAGTGCACAAGAGAAATTCAAAGTTTGTGAAAATTATCACTTTTTATGCCAATATCCCTGTAGTCTTCTCCTTCTCTTTGGGGCCCATGATCACTCAGCTGATCTCAGTTGATCATTCTGGCACCCTCAATGCTAATTTGTTTTTTTTTAAGTATCAAAGTAAGGCAAAATAAAATCACCTGTGATAAATTTCAACCTTTTCTGCATCAGAATCAGTCACTGTAATTTGAAAATTCAACAAAAGCATTTTTGATGCCAGATTGGGTGGTACTAGTAGCAGTACTTTATGCCTTGCCAGTGCAAAGACCTACTTTGAGATCATATTCTTTCACAAAAACAATAAGCTGTGTAGTTCTATGATTTTTCAATACTACAGAAAATCATTTTTTTTAAACATCTCTCACTCGTTTATTACTGGCTCCCAAATGATAATAAAGCCATTTGGGTGAATCTCCAGACATTGTACAGTGGAACCTCACCATTAACCTTGAACAATCATCAAAAAAAGATCTGAACAAATAACAGGGAGAGGTCTTAATCAAGGGAGGTGGACACTCAGCAGTTCAGATATGAAACTAGAAAGGAAAACAAAATTGTGAATTTGTGTGTGTTCATGTCTTAGATGGAGTCCTTATAAGGAAGCTGTTAATATGGATGTTCCACTGTATATGTACAAAGTTAATAGTAAACAGCTTTTGAACAAATTATGTATTATTTTCTTAGTACAACACACAATTCAAAGTTTTTAACTGATCACAAACTATGTGTGTATTGAAAGTATTATTATTAAGGACCCTGAAAATAAAAGCTTGCTGACTCTTAATCAGGCTTACCATTGACAAAGAAAAAAGTTCAGTTAAACTCCAGGTTTTGCACAGCATAACGAAAGAGCTATTATAATTAGAACAATAGTATAAAGCAATATCCTCACTACAAAATAAACAGTTTACTCTACAAAAACAATAACATACGATAAAATGGACAGATTGTGGATTTGTACATTTTTTATTAATCAGATCACATGACCATAGAGTGTTAAACTGTAAAAATGTGTTAAAAAAAACCCTCCTCTCTGATAAAAGTTTAACACTCAATAAACATTATCTTCAAACACATATCACATGCTTGGTACAAGAATGTCCAAATAGTGTAAACAAAACTGTCTAATATAGTCCAATTACAGGTGTAACATACATTATGCATTCCAAAACAAGAATATTGTAAGCACAAAAAGGTAAAAATATGAAGCCACTCGACCCCCAACTTGTCAAGCAAATTGCAGGAAAAGGTACTGTTACTCTTCTAGTACCACAGGCGAATACATTCAGTGATTCACCCAGTACATCACTCTACACTCCCACCAAATGCAAAGACATTCACTGTCAAGTGCCCTGCTAGGTGTTTGTCTATTTTCAAAGCTTATATCATATGTTGGTGGTTTTTACGTTGAAGCAATGCATGGGTGCTCGAAAAAAAAAAAGTTACTCCCCTCTTGTCGGTTGAGATGCAACAGACAAAATAATCAATTGTAAAATTTAAGAAAACCAACACTAATTATGATCAGCGTTGTAATACTAACAAACGTAAACATTGTTTTAGTAATCTAGTTGTTAACTTATGGAATTTACTGACACTTAACCTAAAAAGAGCACCAACACTAAAGTAAACACCTTCAAAAATCTCATTGACATTAAAATGATTAATCATTAATGACAAGGATGAAAATTTTAGCGAACTATTTTTTTAATACGATGATTGAATTACAATCATAATTTCAAAGGCATGCTATCACAGTATCAGCAAACAAAACGGTGTTCAATGAAGGGACGTCTATAAGCCGCGAGGATTAGGCTTGAGCCAGTCCCACACTATACTATACTATGTTAATAAAATACTAACAATTCCAATTATTGTGTTAGTGACTGAGTGAGTGTGTGTGTAACATGTAAAAGATTTCATTTTCTGTTAGTGTGAATAAAAAGATACAACAAAAATATGGGTAGCTAGTTCGTATTAGTGTAAGTTATCACTTCTGGCCTTAGTTCAAATCAAACTCTTTTTTTTCAATTACACCTTCGTAGCACCTCTTGCATGGAAATACAGTTCAATGTCTTCCAGTGACTTTCCTTTGGTTTCCGGCAGAAACTTCCAGACAAACCAAACCCCAACAGCGCAACAGGCGCTGAAGAAGTAAAAGACGCCATCTTCTCCCAGCATGACCTGCAGCGTCATAAATTCCTTGGTGACAAAGAATGCCGTGATCCAGTTACAGAAGATGGCGATCCCTGCAGCTGTTCCCCTGCCTTGTGCAGGAAAAATCTCTGACATGATCAACATGGGAATGGGACCCCATCCCAAAGAAAACCCAATAATAAAACAGGTGAGGCAACCCACTGGAAGCCACTTGCTCAGTAGTTCAGGAAGCATCTTTGCAGCAAGCAGTTTATAGTACAGTCCAAAGACACCCAGCGTAACGGTCATGATGAAGCCTGCAATG
Source organism: Phymorhynchus buccinoides (assembly GCA_017654935.2). Lineage (NCBI taxonomy): Eukaryota > Metazoa > Mollusca > Gastropoda > Neogastropoda > Raphitomidae > Phymorhynchus > Phymorhynchus buccinoides. The sequence continues at coordinate 5,851 of JAGGCT020001189.1, forward strand.
ATGAGCAGTTTCTTGCGTCCAGTACGGTCCATCAGAAGACAGGCAATCAGTGTTGCAACCACTTGGACAAAACCAATCACCACAGTCGCTGCGTGGGCAAGGTCAGGGATGGCTGTATTGAAAATGGAAACGGTGTAAAACATGACAGCATTGATTCCACTCAACTGCTGAAATACCATAATCATGATCGAAAGAAACAGCGGGCGTTTCAGTTCAGGCCTTGCAAAAAATTCTGACCATGACATCTCATTTTTGCTGTCCAGCCCGTCTTCAATGTCTGTCAGTTCGTCTTCCACATCCACATGGGAGTCGCGCAATGCAACCAGAGCCTGTTTAGCATCCACTTTACGATTCCTTGCAAGCAGCCATCGAGGTGTTTCAGGAAGGAACAAGGCGGCAACTGCAGACATAAGCGCTGGAACATAAGCAACCAAAGCCATTTCTTTCCAGTCTTTGTACATGCCCACAACGTAAGCAAAGCATATTCCCATGACAATGAAGAGCTGCACACAGGAGCCAAGAACTCCCCTTCTGGATTTGGTTGCTATTTCTGCAATGTACATGGGGACACACACCGTGACCATGCCGCTCCCAACGCCTGTCAGAAACCTACCACTAAACAAATACGGAGTCCCACGTGCAAAGATCAGCGCACCATACCCAAAGAGGAAAGGCAGAGAAGACATGAAGATTGTTCGTTTTCGTCCCAGTTTTTCGATGCACCATCCAGCCACGGGCCCTCCCAACACAGCTCCAACCGTCATCAAAGAGCCAAACCACCCGACATCTTCTTTCAGCAGCATGCCCGTATTAACCATGTCTGGTATCGCCGGTGAACTGAAGCCAATCGTGTAGCCAAAGTTGAACGCACCAATACATGCACAAAATGTGTAAAACAGAACTTTCTTGATAGATCCTTCATATTTTTTGGAGAAAGCAGAACCCTCCATTGCGCTAAAGTCAGCCATTGTTGACATTATAGGAGCGTGTACAGGTGAATGACCGCCCTTCGTGGTACGGCTCATAACTCTTTCATAGGAAAGCGAGGATGAACCTAAAGAAAACATCTCCAAAGATTTAATTTGAAAGAATAAAAAAAACAAAAAACTTTTGTCATTAAAACACTGTTTCTAGTTCAATTCGTAATCCTCAAGTGTGTGCAAAAACTATCTACTTTGATGTAGCGGGCTCTCATGATTGAACCGTATCTATGATTGAACGTAGACACGTCAACACAGGAACCGGTGTTGCATAAAATATTTTATCCATGAAATAAATACTCTTTTCCTCGTTCATTGCTGTTTGGGAAAGATTCGCCCCTAAATACATTCGAGGCGTCTTGTGGCATGCAGGAAGAACAGAAGATTCGTCATTAAATACTGAGAAGTCAGGGATATTTTAATAATATTTATTATTATTTATTTTTGTTTGCACAGATGGTTGTTTATAATTTTTTATTGTCCGCCATTTTTGAAAAATACGAAACTAAGTGACATGGCTTTGCATATCGATTTCTCGGCAAAAATGTAGTTTTGCACCCTCCCGCTCTATTTTTCTTAGTTCTTTCAGTGTAGATTGAGCACTTATCATATTATATCAGATGTACGGCATATAGGCTTAGATAGCCTTTTGCCTGCTTTTTTAAGTCATTCGTGATTGGTTGTTTTTCCGTTGTTGTTGTTTTTTGAATTTTTTAAAATAATTATTCCGGCGCAACGAAGCGCGGCACCGTACTGCTTCTTACATTTAAATAATAGTAAAGTTTGTCTGGAAGCTATAATCCTCCCAGTGTCTATCTAACATGTTTTAAAAACTGAGTGCTCCTGCAGTTACTATATTACTGGGTAAGGAATTCCAAGGATTAATAACTCTGTTATATCTCTGTTAGATATCAATATTTTAAATAATAGTTGACTTATTTATCACATGAAAGAAGAATAGCTCTAGTGCGCTTTTGAAGGGTACTTATTTCACACTAGGTACTTATTTATCATGACACCGGTGCAATTTCACAAGGGCGCTCGCTCAAATCGGTACAAACGGTCTCAGTGTGTGCATGTGTGCGCGTGCGTGCGTGTGTGAGCGTATGCCTGCCTGCACTGATGCGTGTGTGTGAGTGCGCCTGCGTGTGCGTGCGTATGTATGCATGTCACTGTGTGTGTGGAGCAGGAGAGAGTTGTGTGTGCATGCGTGAGTGCGTGTCAGTGTGCGTGCCTTTGTGAGCGCGCGTGTGCGTGAGTGAGTGTGCGCGTGCATGCCTGTGTGTGTGTGCGTGCGCGCGTGGGTTTGTGAGTGGGTGTATGCGGTGCGTGCGTGTGTGCGTGCATGTGCATCATCAGTCAGTGTGTGCGTGTCTGTTCGTGTGTGCGTGCGCGTGTTATTGAGTGTGTGCATGTGAGGATGTGCATGTGTGCGTGCGTGCAAGCGGCGTGTTTGAGCGTGTGTGCAGTGCGTGTGTGAGGGACAATACAAGGCAAAGGGTGAGGAGGAAAAAATGAGAGAAAGGAATAATATAGGGCTTACAGTTACAGTGGACAGTAAATAGAATCATGAATGAATTAGTTCTCTGGGTAACACCCCTTCTTTACACACTCTCTGGTGCTACCACACTCTCTGGCAACACACACACCACGCCATTTTGTGTGTGTTCCTCAGTAGTTAATTGCACGAACAAAAAAACACCCAAGGGGAGTGTGTGTCTGTCCGTCCGTCTGTCTGTAGCCTATAGGGGGGGGGGGGGGGGGGGGGGGCAGTTTACCGGAGATTCAAAATCAGAATAGAATAAATAGTGGCTACATTTTAAATTATAAATCTGTCAGGAGAGGTTTGTGTGAAGGCAGAGACTATGATGGATTGGGAGGGGGTGGTCAGAGGGTCTGACCCTTCAAAAAACAACAACAGGGAGAAGCATAATCTGACCGATTGGACGCTAATCTCATCATCATCGAGAAGCATAATTCCATGCGATATTGCCATAGTTTTAGCATATTCTCCCAGGAGAGTCCTGCGTTGCATCTGCTACAATCAAATCGCTTTATCCCCCAACTGAACTGAGCTCTTCTACCCCCGCCCCCTCCACGATTGACTGATCCGCCACCGAGGTAGGCCTATGGGATGTGGGTAGATAGTCAAGGGGCTCATAGTATAGTATAGTATAGTATAGTATAGTAGTATAGTATAGTATAGTATAGTATAGTATTTCGGCTCCAGATTAGGCTGTTCCGCCTTTGCCGATCTGTGTCGATCCTCTGTCTCTATCACATTGAATCACTTTTTAAAACTTAACAGGTCTTTTGACCTGTAGGCCTACTTCACTAAAAACTTTTCTATGCTACTGATCTTTTGATCAGATTCTGGTGGGAGGCTCTTCTACACTATGCATATAATCTGCCATCAACCTGTCTAATCTGTTTTTGAAGGCATTCACACTCGGGGCTTCAGCAATGTCAGCAGGCAGACCGTTCCAGCGCTCAACAGCGCTCCAGCGTTGATTGAAAAAGTGCTGGCGAACCGTTGTGTTGCATCTATAGCTTTATTCACTTTATATCTATGGCCTCTGGTACTATCATTTGTTGCAAACACAAATAGGTTTTTCTCAACATTGTAAAGTTCGTGCGTGTACTTGTAGGTTTCAATCAGATCACCTCTCAGACGCCTGTAGGTCATACTGGAATACCTACACTTTTCAACCGGTCTTCGTATGACAAATTTCTCATTCCAGGAATAATTTTGGTTGCTCTTTTAAGAAACCAAAATTATTCTTGGAATGAGAAATTTGTCATACGAAGACCGGCTGAAAAGTGTAGGTATTACCAGTATGACCTACAGGCTCATGACGTATCCATGACCGGACCACTTTTCACTACGCTGCTACGCCCCTGTAATGATAATAGCCATTTGAGCGAAGGAAGGCTGCTCTCTCTTTCTCTCTCTTTGCCCCACATGGCCGAAAGGCCAAAGAGGGCGTAAAACATTATTTCTTCTTTCTTCTTCTACTCTCTCTCTCTCCTTACAAATGATTACTCTCACTAATTTGAAATGTTAATTGATTACTTTTTGGTAGATCCTCGATCCCTCTTTCACGTGTTTAAAAAAAAATCACATTGCATTGAATCAAGCTAATAAGGTGATTGACTATCAGCTTTTTATCCTCTGTACAATGTCATAGTAATTGAGTGTATGTGCGTGCATGAGAGAGAGAACGAACGAACGAACGAAACGAACGAAATTTTATTTATACAGGGTAATGAGATAAGTATACATACTTTTTTACACCCAGCCAAGTACAAGAGAGAGAGAGAGAGAGAGAGAGAGAGAGAGAGAGAGACGGAAATTACATGACATGAAAAAAGGACATAAATGCAATGAGGAAGTGACAGAGGAAGAGTGAAAGAGAGAGAGAAAGAGGGGAGTGAGGGAAGGAAGGGGAGAGAGAGAGAGAGAGAGAGAGAGAGAGAGAGAGAGAGAGAGAGAGAGAGAGAGAGAGAGAGAGAGAGAGAGAGCCGGAGAGAGAGACGGAAACTACACGACATGAAAGGAGGACATAAATGGAATGTATTGGGCATGTAGCCTATATAGTACGCAACTTCAATCTCAAGGGCCAGCCACACACATACGAATCGTATCTAAATGCGATACGATTTTGAGGATCATGCGAGTCCTGAATCACGTGAAATTCATGTATTGGGTCTACCTGAGTACAGTGAGCGAAAATAGCAGAATTATTTTTAGACGGAAGTATTTCACGTGATTAATGGTGGCAATGAATAGTGACACACATCGTTAAAATCGCATCGCATTCAGATGCGATTCGTATGTGTGTGGCTGGCCCTTCAGACAAAGCTCTAAGGACTTTCCAATACTCAAGTTATCTACCCACGTCGGATTCTCAGAGAGACGCTCTGTGCCGGATTATCACTGCTGCTGGTCAGTGCACTGATCATAACAACTTGTGCAGTTCCTCTCCTGATCAGTTTTTCTTTATTTTTCAAACTCAAGTAAAACAAATTAATATGTCTTCTACAGTAGACGATTCACTTGGAGAAGAAACAATCCATTGCAGCAGGCTCGATTAGATTTTTTCCTAATTTCAGACCATATTTATTCTTGGGTAGAACATGCAGACATTGACTGTGGTTACAGAACAGATCACTCCATGATTTTGTTAACACTAAAGTTTGATAAAAACTTTAAACGTAACACCTTTTGGAAATTCAATTCATCTCTTCTAAAGGATAAGGCTTTTTTGGATGAAATAAATGAAGAAATAAAAAACGTTAAACAAGAATATGCAGCTAGTCCTTATATAAGAGAAAATATAGAACAGATCCCATTGTCTCAGTTACAATTTACAATTCCTGATGATTTATTTTTAGACTTTCTTCTAATGAAAATTAGGTCAAAGACAATTGCATACGCCACAATGAAAAAAAAGAAAACAAATGAAGAGGAGCATGTACTACAACAAGACATACAACAATTAGAAAGACATAAAAACAAAAGTGAAGATGAAATTCGAGTCATAGATGCAAAACGAGAAGAGTTAAAAGTTATTCGAGAGAAAGGAATTGAAGGCGTTCCCTTAAGGTCAAGAGCCAGGTGGATTGCTGACGGGTAGAAGGTCACAAGCTATTTTTGTAATTTGGAAAAGAGACATTTTGTTAGCAAAAACATGGCTAGATTGATAGATAAGCATGTTATTACCTTAACTGAACAACATGAAATCATAAATGAGGTTCAAGAGTTCTATGAGACTTTGTACAAGCATGTAAATGTTGATGAGTGTGAAATCAATGATCTTGTAGATAATCTACCCCATTTAAATGTTGATGAAGCTAACAGCTTAGAAGGTGAAATAACTCTGGAAGAGGCTAGTTTTGCATTAAAAAATATGAAGAACAATATGAAGAACAATAAAAGCCCGGGTACAGATGGATTCACGGCAGAATTTTTTAAGTGCTTTTGGAGTAAAATAGGTACTCTTGTGGTCAGAGCTTTGAATGCTAGTTTCATAAAGGGAGAACTTTCATGTGTACAAAAACAAGGAATTATAACGTGTATTCCCAAAGGTGATAAATGTAGAGATTATATACGAAATTGGAGACCTATATCGTTATTAAATGTCTTGTATAAAATTGGATCTTCGTGCATTGCTAATCGCTTAAACACTGTCCTGCCTGATCTCATCAATGAAGACCAGACAGGGTTTATTCGGAATAGGTATATAGGGGACAATATTAGATTAATTTATGACACAATTGCATATTTAGATGAGCATAACTTACCCGGGCTTTTGTTGAACATAGATCTAGAGAAGGCGTTTGATTCAGTTAGTTGGGACTTCCTCTTCAAAGTTTTAAAAGCTTTCGGTTTCCGAAAAGATGTATGTAAATGGATAGAAACGTTTTATAGAAACATCAATTCGTGTGTTCTTGTTAATGGCCAAATATCTAATTGGTTTTGTATTAAAAGGGGTTGTCGTCAAGGGGATCCACTTTCACCATACCTGTTCGTTCTATGCATTGAAATATTAGCTACAATGATACGAGAAAATAAAGATATACACGGAATAACAATCAATAACGTAGAGCATAAACTTTCCCAGTATGCAGACGACACATAATTTTTATTGGGAGGGGATAAAAAATCATTTGAAGCATGCATAAATACTGTGGAGACATTTGGAAGTAAGTCAGGTCTATTGATGAATGATGAGAAAACGAGTGCCATTTGGATAGGCAGCAGGAAAAACTGTGAGGTACAATATATGGATCACCTGAACATAGAGTGGAATCCACAAAAAAATCAAAATTCTGGGGATTTGGTTTACAAATGATTTAAAAAATTGTTCAAAATTAAACTATGCAGAAAAACTAGCTGATATAACAAATTTATTCAAAATTTGGGTTCGAAGACAGCTTACTCCTATGGGCAGGGTTGCAGTCCTTAAATCTCTTATTTTGTCAAAGTTAATTCATTTGTGGATCCTGCTGCCTACCCCCCCCCAGACAATTTTTTTCAAACTCTACAAAATATGTGCTATAAATTTGTGTGGAATAATAAACGTGATAAAATAAGTAAAAAAACTGTACATAAGAGTATGATAAATGGGGGTCTTGGTTTACCAGAATTGAAAACGTTTGCCTCTGCTTTAAAATTAACTTGGATGAGAAAATACCAAAAAAGCAATCATAAATGGAAAGCTATTGCTACATTTAATTTCCCTCTACTTGAGGAAATACAAAACTATGGACCAGAAATTGTGTCAACATTCCGTAAAACAAACTTGTTTTGGGCCGATGTTTTTGATTCATATAAATTACTATTTTATAAAACCTGTCACAAAAACTCAGATGAACTTTTGGCTGATCCAGTTTTTTATAATAAAAGAATATTAGTTGGAAAATGGAAAAGATTTATACATAAAGATGTATACTGCATAGCACATTTTCTGGATGATAATGGGAATTTTTTGTCTTTTGAATGTTTTACTCACAAATACAACATTGATGTAGATTTTGTAACATTTAATGGTTATAGAGCAGCATTATCAACATATGTAAGAAAGACAAATATTTCTGTTAAGAATAATAAATGTTTTGATACACCCATGTGCCTTAAAACACTGCTGTCCATTCATAGAGGATCCAAACTATATTATGACACACTTATTGCCAATGATGTCCATGTAAAAGGGTGTACAAAGTGGAATGAAAAACTGAACATTCATATTGATTGGAAGAAATGTTTTTTGTTTCTTAATGTAATATTGAAGTCGATGGGTGTATTAAACACAGATCGATGTAGCTTTTGTGCCATCTCCAAAGATAGCATATTTCATATGTTCTGGGAATGCCCAATAATCCAAGAGTTTTGGAAAACACTGGCAAACTTATTAAAAGAGAAGTGTGAGAATGTTATTAATTTAAATTTGACGAAATCATTAGTTATTGCTGGATATGATAAAAACATGCGCATTGATAATATTTTTTATTCCATAATGCTACATGCCAAACAATATATATATAAATGTAGACTGAACAGTCAGCCTCCTGTATTAAATGTTTTTGTCTGCAGGTTAAAATATCGTTTCAAAATCGAGGAATATATTGCACGCAGAAATATGGCATATGAAGACTTTACTTCCAAATGGTCACTGTACAAACCCCTTATTTCTTGAGGTACAAGGTAAATAACTAATGGATGCTTACTCCGATGTGTAAAACAGAGGCCTTATGGGTGTGTTTTTTGTTTGTTTTTTCCAAGGGACTTGTTGTTGGGTGTGTTTTTGTGGGGTTTTTTCTTCTGTGATTTTGTAATCTACTTTTTTGTTTTGTGTTTTGGTACTGGCATCATAGTTTATATTAATACCCGCGTTTCTTAAAGTATTTCCTTTTCGATTTAGGTGTTGATTTCATTTTTTTTCTTAGTCTGATATATATGTTTGTTTATGTATATGTGTATTGTGTATATATGTATGTATGTATGTATGTATGTATGTATGTTATATATTTGTTTGTTTTTCTTTGGTTATGTATATTTAAATGAAAAAAACGAATAAAAACGTTTAATATAAAAAATTAATATGTCTTCAGATAATATTCACGCGAATGTGTGTATATTTTGTATCATTCATTCTCACACCAGAACATAGCCCTTTTTCTAAAACGAAGACGTTGGATTTTGGTCATCGCCCCCCCCCCCCCCCCCCTCAAAAAAACAAAACAACAACCAAGAAACAAGCAAATACTTAAGAATAAACAAACGGGGATGACGCAGAGGACGAAATGGTGGCAATGAATAGTGACACACAAGTGACAGTGGAAAGTGGGGTGGGGAAATTGAAAGATGAGGTACGGTAGGTGGTTACAGAAAGATTGTGCTTCCCCAACACCAGGCATGTCGAAGAAGCCAAAGCATAAAAGTCTAGTTTGTCTATATATTCATTTTTATTAATCTTAAGACACAAAATGATACAAAAACATTGGCAAAAAAGGACAAGTGATCTTTCACATGGGAATGTATCGGAAGATATAAAACAAAATTGTTACTAGAATCGTTGTCCTGATTACTCTGTTCCATGATGCAAAACTGTAGTAATCATTGTACATTCTTTGTACATAAGTTAGATTTTATTTTATTTCATATATTGACTTACCTTTTTTTTTTTTTACAGCAGTCTATCTTTTCAAACCCGCGTACCCTTTTCTGACACAGATTACCATTTATACATTTGTATAATGTGGAGCATGAATCCCACATTTTTTTTAAACAGTAGTCAGCTCATATTCAAAAGAAAATTTAAAGTATGGTCATCAACGTTCACCTTAAACACCACAAAAATCATGCCAAGAATGCACTGAAAACATTACCAGCTTCACTCTCTTTGTTTGCGGTTGGTAATGACAGAATGACACATAACCCTGGTATCCATCAATAATTTACCTTTACAATAAATTCCAACTTGAATGATTTAAATGCTCACTTGATTTTGAACAAATCAGCCTTACAACGAACTTGCTCTATTTCAAACTACAGTTATTCCTACGTTGTAAAAAATGTAGCATCAATTTCTCCGTCTTGTGATTTCACGTACATTTTTTGTGTAATGGGAAAAGTAGAAAGAAAACAATGATGTTCGTGGTTGGAATGGAACAAACATTATGTAGCACCAGCCAGTCTTGAAGGAATTTTATTTTAAAAATCAAAGACTTCACAACTTAAAAGTGACCAGACACATTTCATGTCAACAAAGCAAAGTACTTTTTAAATATTTTAAAAGTAATAAATGTCATTCTTATTTAGGACTCCTGATTTTTAAACAAAATATTATTATTACGACTATGGTATTTTTGTCCACTAAAGCAGTTGCAACAGAAGAACTGAGTAATGTATATCATTATTTGTTAAGATATTCAAATAATCATACACTATATCAGTCAAAAATATTTGGAAATTCCTTTCATGTTTTCGTTGCAGCTCAGACTAAATGACATTGTAGTATTAAAGCTTTTATGTACGGTTCTTTCTGTTTGATCTAGTTTGTCTTTCTACAACACTACTTTGATAACCAACAAGCACATTCAAAACAAAATAAAAACACTAATTGGATTATATCATCACTATAATTACATTTTAAGATGCAATGCTCATTTAATAGTTACAGAACATGACTAAGTTAACATCAATGATGGTTTATTAACATGTCTTATTTTTGATCACACATCCAACACTTTTTACAATGTTAATTCTATTCTATTTACAAATATACATTCTTAAATGTACAAATAAATCAACTATGGGTAAACAGGCAAATGATCTTCTATTGCTTTTCACTTTGCAAACAGGATTAATGTATCTTAAAAAGTATAGTGCATAAGTGTCAATCGTGTATTTTCAACGTTCCACTCAAGTTATATATGAAAGATCAACATGAAATTAGATACACAGAACACCCTTCAAAATCTGTGCATTTGTAAACTAAATGCTAAAATCAAACCATTTCACTAGACATTTCTGCATAGTGCACACAAATTGGCAGTTCATATAATTCATATACTTTTTTTTGCATGTAGTTAAAAAACCCAAAAGTGATATAGAAGAAGGGTGATTTTTGAATAGACAAAGCACCTGTTTTTAATTCGCAACCCCCTAAATAAACCAAGATTCTTCGCACTTAAGCAGTGGCTATTTATACAGTGCTACTACACAAATAAAACAGTAGATGTACTGTACACAGTACTGTTATCATTTATAAACAACACAGGTCAATTGTTTTTAGAGTGCTGGTAAGTTGCGATCAATTCATAGTAAATAGATATTGGCTGCATCTAAGAAAATGGCAGTAAAAATTTTTTTTAATAATATAACAGGGGAAAATATGCAGATGTCACAGTTCTTATCGTACCTATACATGGTGAACAATGAAAGAAATGGCTTGTAATAGCCTTTAATAGCTATTAAACACTTCAATATTGTAAATTAATACGTACATTTATTACAGCATAATATAAACCAACTGAATTAGAATATATTCACTGATTTTACAAGTACAGCATCAAAATATGTATGTATTTCTAAAGGAATCAATACATTCATTTTTCACATCAATATACTCAGGCATGGTACTGGAGAAAAAACAATTTTTGCTCAAAATATTTTGGGGTTTCAGGGGATGTTGTGTCCTGCTGTGGTCAAAGAATAAAAGGCCCTTTATGGTGATGGAGGGGGGAGGAGGAGGGGAGGAGGGGAGGAGGGGAGACAGTTCTTTTGAGATGAATACATATAACTGTTTAAAAAAAACTGAGGAAAAGGGCATCTCCTCAAACTTAAAACCCATCTGACATTTTGCTTTTCTGCATTCATTTTTTGTTGGAAATCAGAGAATTCACTAAAAGAAAGTACCATGCCCGATACTGCACTAATATTTTAAAAACAAAGGTCGTAAATCATGGCAAACAAAACGGATGCACTACCTTTGCATGTATCTATAATTATAAGGCTCTCCCATTTCATGTTGTCCAATTACTCCAAATAAAGTGTACCTTTCACAAACACAAAAATCAACAACAAAAAAGTGAATACAACACGTCAAAATATGTAAGGAAAAACTAATTGCTATCGATATATACATTATTACATATCTATATGTTGATATAACTATTTATGATATGTAATAAAGATATTTTATATACAAGTTCAACAGCACTGAAACACTGAACTGATTGATATGTAGTGAATATTCAATAACAATATTACACTAAATGTACACAATCTACTCCTCATCACACAAAACAGATAACAGGAGGAAATATAAGGTAGATTATTGATAACTGGCCAGTGGCTGCCTAGGGGCATGGACATTCGTAATGCATCACCATCATTTTTCTTAGATGTAAAGAACATGAAGTGATATGTATCAGTTTATGTATCTCTGTATCACAGTCAAGTTAGACACAAAACTCTGCAATGTACAAAAGCTGAAAGTAACTACGCAACAAACCATAGCAATACTATACTAAGAAAACAGTGAACATTGTGCTTAGCGTTTTGTAGTCTAGTTGGTCCCCGGGTAGAACTTTGCTTATTTCAACAGAAGTGTTCATTTAGTATTGAAACTCATATCATGTTTATGACATCTGATATAATTAGATTACAGATTCCTTCCAGGATCAAACTAACAGTAATTAGATCAAGGCATCAAGGATCTGTACACAAGTTTGCAAAAGTAAAGTGAATACCCTCTGACTGATCTTTGTTCAAGCTCAACCTGCTTATTTTATTAAGCGCCCATTTCACTTACAAACAGTGTTTGGTCATGATATTTTCTATTTTTAATTACTCCACAGTTTGAGCAAATTTTGACACTGGGATGCGATAAAATTAATTTGCAATCAACTATTTCAGTATTTGCTGATTAGTACGCTCATTTTCACAAAACTTTATTTTATGGTCACAAAATAACTTGCATATCAATTGAATGAATGTTTTTGTTGATAAACACCTCTTTTCCCCATCTTTTTATTTTATATAATGTTAATAAACATTTGGCATTACAAAATACAAATATAGAAATTACTAAAGAGGGTTATGGAAAGTTGCAACAAATTCTGAAAAACAATTATTCAAAATTTATAATATAAAATCCAGCACACCATCCTTTTGTATAAGCATTTAACTTTTCATTTAACTTTTAATATATAAACTTTTTTTTATGACAATGCAACAATGAATTCAGTTAATCAAACACAGTGGATATAAAAGCCAAGAATACAAAGCACTTTACAAAATCTTAAAAGAAAATATGCTGTATCATGACAACTGGGAGTCAGTACATGCATCAGAAAATGCCACAAAGGGAGATTGATCTTCAATGCAATGTCCAATAAAAACGAAACAGTATTTCAAACTCTGTATGATCATATTCATTAAACTATTACAGAAAAGAAGATGCCCCTCGTTGATCAGCAGCTGCCTCTGGAGAACTGGCCAATTATTATCAAAGAAGATAAGTTGGTGATAGGAAGACTGCGATGTATGTTTATACTATGCCGAGAACTGCAAAATGCATCTTAGGCATCTTGATTGTTTTTGTGCATGTATGCACACACATAAAAGGCATCATGCACACCTACATTGAAATAGAAGAAAACAAATCCTCTCCTTTGTGTTAAAGGGACAGATTCAATAAAAGTACTGTCAGTTTACACACACACAAAAAAGAGTCTAAAGATAAATCTCAACAATGTGATCAACACATGCATTCTTGGAAAACAAATACTGTATTTATAAAGTTTCTATTCTGCTACATGATACAAACTGTACTCTTAAGAAACAAAACTAACTGCCACAGATTTGTTAAATGTGAACAATCTGAAAGTGCAAAGACATTAGAAACAACAGCTAAGAAGAAAACACCAGCTAATTTTCACTAATTCTGACAAGAGCATCATGCACCAATGACTTCCTTTTCCCCTTCATCCCATTAACAACATTACATGCTTTTTAACGAGCAGCTACTTACTAAAATCAAAACATACATTAACCAAGACTATGTTTAAAATAAGATGATTACCTCTCTAGGATATCTATCAATGATTAAATGCATTAAACGTGGGTTACAAAAAGCAATAATGAATAGAACAGGCAAGACTGATTATCAGAAAGCAATCTAAACTACTAAACTAGTCTGCTGAGGTAGGTAGCTTGTTTTCATCTACTTACGCACACTACCTTGGAATAAAAGGACAGAAAATGGATAGAAAACCAGTACATATATTTTTTTTTTTTAAACTAATAAACATGCACATGCTCGGCACAAACTACAAATCTGGTGCGCTTGGGATTCAATAGAAGACAAAATATATTATGCTTTGTTAACTTTGCTAAAGTCTAGTTGCTAAGTAGCACCTGTAGCAGGAACAGATGCAGGGGCAGTAAGGATGTGGTGTAGAAAGTTAGTGGATAATAATAATATAATGTTTTTAGATTTATAAGTTGTTTTTGACATTTTGTACATGTAGGGAACATTAATGAATTCATCATAACATTTACAAAGCATCAAAATAGGCCTGTAATTTGACTGGGTCAGGTTTTTGTTGTTGCTGTCATCACTTGAACACCACTAAAAATCAAGATATGTACATGTGCATATAAAACAAAAACTGTGATAAATGATATGTGATTCTACAAGTATACATAATATTTTATATCCTCTTAAATTATTGCATATGAACTTCAAGTAATGTTTATCATTCTCAATGCAGAGAAATAAAATCCATTATTCATCAAGCACCAGCGGCAATGATGTGTGGCTCAGACCTTGACTATTTTTTTAGCAAGTCAATGGCAGTGTTAGAAATTAAAAGCAAAAGGCGTCCAACAAGCACAGCACTACTTTACACAACACATGTATCAACACACAACAAACATAATCTCACACACACTTTCAGTCAGCTGGAATGGCGAGTGAAACTGGCATGGAATGTATGTTAATTTATGAAATATAATCTTGGAAAATGCTAACACATTTTGGTCCTATTTCATAAAAAAACCCCATTTTATTACATTATTTTTGTTGACCTGCGAATGACTAAAGTTGATCATTTCACTTTTATGCGTTATCAAAAGCTCAAATAAGGGAAAGAAGTCGTTATCAGCACAACCAATCTCAAGGAAAGAAATGACCTGGCTGAGGGGGCTCTGGGGAGCTTGCCCCCCAGAAGCTGACAATAATTAGGACATAAAAGAGGTATTGTAGGCCTCTACATGGAGAATAACATGCAAATTCTCTATCCATATTGTTCTTAGCAAGACATTCTGGCATAGATTTACATGAAGTACACATGATAAAGGTGTCAGCGTGGTAGCCATAGATTTACATGAAGTACACATGATAAAGGTGTCAGCGTGGTAGCCATAGATTTACATGAAGTACACATGATAAAGGTGTCAGCGTGGTAGCCATAGATTTACATGAAGTACACATGATAAAGGTGTCAGCGTGGTAGCCATAGATTTACATGAAGTACACATGATAAAGGTGTCAGCGTGGTAGCCATAGATTTACATGAAGTACACATGATAAAGGTGTCAGCGTGGTAGCCATAGATTTACATGAAGTACACATGATAAAGGTGTCAGCGTGGTAGCCATAGATTTACATGAAGTACACATGATAAAGGTGTCAGCGTGGTAGCCATAGATTTTCCTTTTTAGGAAGTGACTGGGACATGAATATTTTAGTATCTTTTTATCTCGTGGGTTTTTTCCTCAAATCATTATATTACAATGAAATTTTAAACTATTACTAGATGCAAATAAGTAAAAAGGAAACATTTGTTTACTTCACAAACCTCCTACGAAATCGGAATGTGTCGGCTGTATGCAATGGGGAGACCAGTGAAAACTGAAAACGGACACAAACGTACTTTACCCATTATGGCCTTTTGGCCTGGGAAAGCAGAAAAAGAACTTCACAAACAAAACAAGACATAAATGTAAAACTTACAAAAAGGCAGACAACAAGAACAGTAATGCTTGCACACACCAAAATAAAATAGAATCAAATCATAATTAGCCATCTCTTTGCTGTCACCATTTGAAATCTCTATGCTAGCACTGTTGCAAAGCAACTACACAAACAACAATTGCAATACATTTAGACTTATTCATTAAAATTTAAAGCAAAAACCACACCCAAACAAACAAAGAAAAACAAGACAAACAAAAACACCAGCAACAACAAAAAATGCAGATGCATGCATACAAGCAAATAATATAAGAAAGTAATTCAGTCACAACTAAGCAGACTAGACTAGCGAGAGCATGCAAAATAAACACATTCTGACCAAATGTCCTACATGTATTATTAAGTGCGGAATTACTTACAGAAAGAACATGCTTCAACAGAAAGGTGTTAAAACAATACAACAGGAATCGTAACATCTGCCGGTTGTATGGTTAGATGTGAACATGTTGGTGTCACAGTAATGAAAACTGTGGTAAGCTAAGGTACAAAATTCTGACATTCTTCACATTTGCAATCTAACCAATAGGTACTCCTTAAGATAACACTAGCAAAACAATATTGTTTTATTCTTCTTTCCAATGCATTGGCATTGGTACACATATAGCATACAAATCATAACTACAACACACACACACAGAAACAACAAAAACTAATTACTATGCTTAGTTCTATTCTGTGAAATGGCAAAGTACTGCTAGCAATTATCTATTTGCATTATGCAGCAACCTAAATTTCAATATTTATATTTTTCAAAATGGTAAAGTTTTAAACCAAAAAGAGAGCCTTCACTAATCTAATTCATTTAGGTTTTGTATACTACTTTAGTTATCCAGATGTACATTATGAAAAGCAGCGATAACAACATTTCCAGAATGCATAGTACAATAAACTCTTTCCCACTACACAATACACATACATATAAAATGAAGCTCTTTGGTGTTCTTACGTGCCTGTTTTCTTTAGCATTTATATGCAAAATGTTCATAAAAACAAATGAACGTCTTAAAAATATCTAGCACACTTGAATGTTCACACAACAAAAAATTAAACCATGTTTTGCACTCTTAACACATTCAAAAGAACATGTTTAATCTTTACTTAGTCATGCTAGATGTGATTATGATACAAGCCATGGTAAGGGCAAAGACTGTACAACTACAAGTCATGCACAAAATCAGTCAGCAGTAAGTTGTCCTTTTTTGTCAGCTTGCTGCCTACTAATGCGATTCTGTATTTAGTCTTTTCGTTTTATATTGTCCCAGAGTATTTAAACACAGGGACAGATAAGAGAGTTTCATTAAATGAAGCTTTCTTCCACGGACACTCTTGTGTCCTGGGCACCAGGGCTGTAGGGGACGTCCGTGTACTGCACGTTCCTGCCTTCCACGGCATTGTACAGCTGCCCTGACATAGCGACAGGGGAAGGTAGTCCACCCTTGTCACGAAAATGACCGTCAGCATTCCTGCCAAAACGATCAACCCCATCTCTGTCAGAGCTGGAAGATCGGAGTCTCTGCTGCCGAGTGTCTTCATAACCATTCACCTGCTGCACACGGTTAGACTCAGGAGCTTGAGGTTGCGCTCCACCCATCATTTTCGCTATCAGCTCCTTGTGCTTGCGAAGAGCTTCACTCACATCTCCTTCATCGTCGTGGAATCCCTGATTGACCATGGCATAGGGGTGTGTGGGACTGTTTTTCTGAAGGGAGGGGTTAGGTTTGTCGCAACTGCCTTCCCGCACATGCCCGTCACTGTCGGAGCAGATGCCACTGTCAGCGACGCCAGACCCTGTCTCCGACTGTGACGAGCGATCGCTGCCATGCATATGAAGCCTCTTGAACTGGTCCCTGAGGGAGGTGTTCTCATGCTCCTCGTGGCCCGGAGAGGGGTGCGTGTAGGGGGTTGATGCTTGGTCATTCGTAGAGGACTTCAAACCATGCCCGCGCGAAACATTGGCATAGGAGTTTGCAGTAGGAGTGGTATTTGTGTACGGATATGAGGTTTTGGGATGCCCAGAACTTGGATAGTCGCCACCCCTAGAGTTGCCGGTTCTTCCTGAATTCACCTTGACCTCCGGGTATAAATGTCTGTGGTTGTCATACTGGGGGCCTTTTTTGGGCTTGGCTCCCTTCCCTTCATAAAAGCCACCGTCTTCACCATATTCTTGCCACTGCCGGGGGGCGTGCTGAGGCCCCCTTGTGTTATAATCTTCCCTGCTGTTGTAAGGTTCTTTGCCGTACCCCTGGTCCCCAACAGGTCCCTGGTCAACGTATCTGCCTCCCCCAGGGCTCGGCTGTCGCCACTGATCTTCATCTTCTAGCCCCATCACCTTCAGCTCTATCCCATCCGTCACGGTCGGTTGAATCGTCGGGGCTCCACCTGCCGCGTGCTCGCCATTGTCCGTGGCTGGTGGTCGGCGTTTCTTCTTTCGGAAGCTCTCGTACAGTCGCCCGGCCTGGGAGTAGGAGTAGTTGGCAGCGGGAACTTGCTCCCCGATGTTCTCCAATGGGGACACACTGTTCACTGTCCAGGCTGGCAGGCTTTCACGAATTTCATCTGCGAACAAAGAGGTAAAGCCCTTTTTTACATTCTCATCCGGTGTGTTGTCATGCAATAATGATTAGGATAAGAAATGAATGAATGATGAAAGTCCTTATCTTATATTGGTGTCTTTAAAGTGTTCTCAAAAATATTTATTCAGGTACAGCATACCGTTATGTGCCAAATAAAGAAAACAACAACTCATTTATTACATGACAAACATTTGCTTATACAAAAAAAAATAATTCTGTATAAGGTAGTTTCCAATGTGATATCCTCTTGTTAAATTCTAGCAACAGAAGCAGTTCACAACTAAGCTAGTTAAATTCATTAACAATAACATCCTTGAACTTTGAAGAAGGAATGTGTGGCTAACATAATGGTGGGGGCAAAAACATTTGATGCGAAATTCCCCAAAAGGAAGTAGGAGGCAATCTCAAAAACAACAACAAATCTATTATGAAAAGGATAACAAAGATGGACAGAACCATCAAGATCATGTCAAACTCTCAATCCCAATGACAATAAAAAGAGTACATGTCATCATAGCTATCCTTGCGGTTACACATTTTTGCGTTGATATCCTTCAGTGATGCACCGAGGATGGAAAAGTAATAGAACAAACTGTCTTGAAACAGGAAAATCAGTAGGACAAAATGTTCTTGCTCTTGCTGAAATCAACTAGACAAAGTTCGCCCGCGTCAAACTTCAACAGGACATTTGTTCGGACAAGAGGGAACACAACAGGACAGTTTCAGTTTTAATAGGACTATTGTTCTATAACCTGAGCCTTGGGAGATCCCCGTTTTTATTGTTTAAGTAAATTTTTGGTGATAGTCATTATGAAGCAAACATTTTACAGTTACTTTTTCTTTAAATGATTGGAAAAAAAATGTTTGGTAAAAGTACATGGCCCCCCCAAAAAAAGTTTGACAAAGAGAGACAATGATATTGTTGTATGATTTCGAGAGCGGATGAATGATTGGGTGTGGTGTGAGAGTTACATAATTGTTTTAATGTAAATTTATGTTTCATATTTTTTATTCAAGGAAGGAAATTTTGGTGTTTTACGTCCTCTTG
>JAGGCT020001190.1:0-25000 GCA_017654935.2 Phymorhynchus buccinoides
CTACCATATTTTCCGGACTATAAGGTGATGCGTTTTCTTCCCAGAGTAAGACAAGGATTTCCTGTTTTTGAATTTCACCAGAAAAGGAAGTTCCTTTTTTTTTTAAATTTGTCAAACAAGATCTCTGTGTGTCTACTGTCTTTTTCAAACACTTTAAAATAAGTATTTGTATAAATTGTGGGAAAAAAACAAACTAAAATACCTCCATAAATAAACATTTTCTTCAGCTGCAGGGGGACATTACCCCTAGACCCCGGCCTTTCAGTTGTTTTCATGCTGTGTAGTTGCACCCATGTCATTACTAATATAGTAAGAAAACACAGTAATAACAAAATCTGAATTTGGTGTCAAATTTAGGGGGTTTACTTATAGCGAAAAATATGGTGACATTATTTAATGGTGTTAGTCTTGTCACACCCTAATGTTCAAACGATGGGTTGAATCAAATTCACCTTGAATAAAAAAAAATAATTAAAAAATGATGGGCATTTTTATTTACGTAAATTTAGTTATCGTGGCAGTACCATAGCCGATGAGGTTTATCCGAGGCGTGGTTACTGCTACACATATCTGTATTAAAAAAAAAGATCGGGACTTTACTGGTTAAGCACTGCCTCCGGGTATTGCCCCCAGTATTGTTCCCACCATCTTTATATTTACAAATGCCCCACATGGCCGAAAGGCCGAAGAGGGCGTAAAACCATATTTTCCTTATTTACGTAATCATGTGCCACACACAAGTCAGCTTTGTGTTGAATCTTTGGTGGAAAAATTCACCCCCACACATATTATTTTTACATTTTATAGTCTCGAAATTTTCTAAAGTATGCCATAGTATTAAGCCATAGTATTGTAGATTTATCTATTGAGACCTGTATAAATGGGCATTTATTGTTAAGGCGTATCATGTACAAATTATGATCATTGGAGAAAAAAAAATCATTTGCATGTATTGTTTGACAACTTGGTTTGAAAATGTTGCGCGTTTTGTTATTTGGCGATTTGTGCTTTTTGTACATGAATGCTTTGGTTAGATTTTAAACTTCTTCTTCTGTGTTCCCAGGCCATTATAAGGCCACAATGGACACATATGTGTCCATTTTCCAGTTTTCACTGGTATCCTCTCTGCATTCAGCAGACACATCCCGATTTCGGAGGAGCTCAAAGGAGAAAACTATATGGAAGATTTTTTGGGGGGAAAAAAGGCAGGAGAATGGGCCAAAAGTCAGAAAGATAGTTGGCCAACTGTTTTAGCTGTCAAAGGTTTTAAAATAAACCAAAAATTCGCTGCCACAACTACAGTGTTGTTGTTTTTATTTATTCTAGTCTTGAAAGATTGTAGATGACACAAAGCAAGGAAAAAGGAAAAGTCAAAGAGAGAGACAGATTAGAGGAAGTTACAAGCACAGAACTTCCAGAAGGTGGGGGAACTAAGATTTTAAGCATTTTGTTTTTGCCCCGGAGAGTGAAAGTTCAGATGCGCAGGTGCTAGAAGAGTAAAGTTTGATAAGATTTGTTCTTTTATTAATGGTACTTGACAATACAGTGTGTGCTGTTCTGTGTTGAAGTCGTAGGAAACGTTGCAGACACTGAAGCAGTGAAGGTGTTGAAACGCACAGACAACTTTTTCAGTATGCATGCATATTTGTGATATAGCATCATTTTATAATGTTAATTTTTCTTTGAAAATGCAAGATCTCAAAGTAAAATCATGCAGAGAAATACCCAAGTGCTTATGGAGACGCCTTCTGACGGAGACCGTTAACGTTGTTGATGTGGGTTCTGTCTAAAGAAAAATGATTCATAATAAGAAATTGTGCTCCGCATAAAGTGTTGTGAGATATACATTTACCCATTACTCTCTGGAGACATCAACTAAGTTTAAGGATCGTTTCTAAAACGGGTATTATTTGAAGAACAAAAAAGTTAATTTGCAAAACAAATTTCAATTGTGCACTGTAACATTGGTTAATGCTTTTTGAATGAATGTGATGAGCTTTCTTTCAGATGTACGTCTCCTGTGGTTTGCTGAATGAGGTCAGAAAAGTCCTGTGATTTCATTGGGCAAAATGCCTCTACGGCTCATTGCAAAGTCAATGGCCTAATTTTGAGACACTTAACAATATAAAGAGTGTATAGAAAAGAAAAGAAACACATATATACGTACATGTGGCTATGATCTATGCTCTTTGTGTGGTTTAGGTGCCATTTTCACAAAGTTAAGCTTCTTTTCTACATGATCCCTTCGTGAAGAAAAATAGTGTATTGAACCACTATACTTTTGTTGATGTTAGTAAAGATGTGTTGGGAAGTTTGTTTGTTTTTCAGAGGTAGGTCTGGATGTTCACAAAAATCCCAAGGCATATGGGGATCAGTGTGTTCTGGGGAGCTGTCGGTGGACGGTCATGGTGGTGCCCTCGGAGGAGGACCTCAATCACGCTGGCTCCGCGACTAAGAGAATAGTGTCGTCAGTAGGGGGCTTAGTAGGTGGTGTCCTGAACAGGCTCCGCTGAACTCCACCGAAGTGACTCAGCAGCAGTGCAGTGTCTCCTCGGTTGGTTGCCTCCTGATGGCCTAACATAGATTCGCTCCCCTTGGACTGCTGATCTCGGATTCTGCGACCTGAACAAGCTGGGGTGGGGTGTAGCTGCGAATTGGGATTCGGAATGAGCGGCGTGGGAGCAACGCCACTGTACAACCCTGAAGATGGGACAGCAAAAATATAAAAAATAAAAAATAAAAATCCCAAGGCATAATGCACTTGTCAATGATTGATGTCAGCTTTGCTTTCCGGTGCATGGTTTGTAAACGTTTCTTTATTTGTGTCCTCGTGTATATTTTTTTTACATTCAGCATGAGTATTAAATCTTATCCCAAGTATTGCACATTTTTAGTCAGCGCACATGAATGATTTTATGATGTACAATTAACGAAAGCCAGTATTTTTCTTTTTCATGGCATATTTATGTTAAAAATGTCTCCATATTAGTCAAGTGAGCAAGTAATGAGTTCAAGATGTTTTCAATTGGAAGTGAGCGTAGGCTATCATTTGAGCGTTTTGTAATGATATTGGATGTATAATTTATTATTGACAATAATAAAATCTGTGTGCTCTTAGCTCCCTCCCCTCCCCCCTCCTTTCCCAATCAGTCATGTTATGAATCAAATAATCATAACAATTTGTATAAGGTGCAGCCTTTGTGTGTATTCGTTATTGCTGGTATTCCAGGTATTCCAAAAAGATAATTTGGTGAAAATGTTCCTAAAATACAGCTTTATGGGTAAGAAAGGCAATAACGGAAAAATACAATTAATCGAGAAATGTCAATTAATCTTGACCTTTACCCATAATCCTTATTAGCCGACAGAAGCGCTAACATAAACTTAAGCTAGGAAATGAACGAGTGCCATGACAAGCAGCCATGATTTGGGCTCTTTCTGCTTTGGAGGAGTTCATTGTATGAAGCAGTGTTGATTTTGTTTTCGCAAGAGAAAAAACGCTAAATGAAATTGGTTTTGAATAAATGTTTTGATAAGATAACGGTTAAACCAAAGATTGATGGATATTCCTGAAGAAGAGATTCATTTATTGGCCACTGCAAGTTGGGTTATTAACGCCCTTGATGGCAAGAGTTAAGCCCTTGTTGATCAGTATCCAAAAGGGCATTCACTCTTGCAAAGCAGCCATTAAGTGGCTTGAAATAGGGTTATTGGCGAGTTATTCCCTTGTTTGGTCAGTACTCAACCATCTTCCCCACCCACCAAGGGCACTCTTGTAAATGGTGTTCTTTGCAGTGTCCAATAGCATGTGTAATTTATTTGTGTGTGTGTGTGTGTTATGTTGTGATAATCTTGCTTAACGTTGAACCATTGAAATGTAGGTATGGAATTGTTTTTGATGAAACGAAGATGTTGATTGTAACGTTTGTACATTTGCCATACAGTTGACAACTGTGAAGCAGTTGCATGGGTTGACAGAAGCCATTGCCTGAATTTTCATTTCTAGCTCTAAACCTTGTGATAGTTCAAGAGTGTAACTCCTTGTGGGAGTGGATTTTTTCAGGCAGACAACTGCCTGAACCTGCATCAAACTGCCTGAATTAAGGCTTCAGGCATACCGGGGGATCTTTTGTACAAATAGTTCCTCCGCCTTCTGGAAGTTATTTGCTTGTAACTTCATCTAATTCTATCATTCTCTTTGGCTCTGCCTTTTCCCTTTGCTTACTGTTATCCGATATCTTTCTATCTCACTGGTCCATTCTCCTGCCTTTTTTCTATAAATTCTTACAAAGATTTCTTCAGCCGAAGTCGGACTTGCTGGGCCTATTTCTTAGGTGCATAACAGCAGCATGACGCATCTACGCTCATATGACAGGAAATTGAGTGAACGAAGAAGAAGGCTTCAGGCATACCCACAGGCACCCATGCAGTTGTGACATCTGGTCTTTGTTTCGTAGGTGTCTGATCAGTAAGTCATTTAATCAAGACATAATTATAGTGCACTGTACTCCACTATAGCCATGCATAGGTTTGTCTCTGTTCAGCGTTGTGTGTGCCATGATATTCAAGCGAGTTACCGGTTTGTTGGTTGAATTTTCAGACCAGGTTTAGCATTGTGCCACTTTTTAATTTTTTTTAGTCTTGCTGGGTTTTTGAGTGTTGGCTCGATTTTATTTTGTTTTTGAAAGACAGATTTGCAAGGATTAACTAATCAAACTCCCTGTGGGGATCCGGGGGTGGTGGTGGTGTCTTTCATAAAAATAGTTCCCCCACCTTCCGGAAGTTCCGTGCTTGCAACTTCCTCTAATCTGTCACACTCTTTGACTCTGCCTTTTTCCTTTGTTTACTGTCATCTACTATCTTTCTGACTTATTGGCCCATTCTCCTGCCCTTTTTTCCCCCAAAAAAAATCTTCTAAATAACTTTTCTCCTTTGAGCTCCTCCGAAATCGGAATGTGTCGGCTGTACGCAGCGGGGAGACCGGTGAAAACTGAAAACGGACACGTATGTACCTTACCCATTATGGCCATATGGCCCGGGAACGCGGAAGAAGAACAACTAATCAAATAATTTAAATGAATGAAATCTGAATCTGCATTTGTCACTGTAGCCGAGTGTGTAGCCATAGTCACGGTGAATGTTGTTGCATCACGTTTCCCCCCGTGGGGATACCGGGGGTATCTTTTGTATAGTTCCCCCACCTTCTGGAAGTTCTGTGCTTATAACTTCCTCTAATCTGTGTCTCTTTGACTCTGCCTTTTCCTTTTGCTTACTGTCATCTACTATCTGCCTTACCGGTCCATTCTTCTGCCTTTTTTTTCTTCACGAAACACTTTCAAAAAGATTTCCTCCAGCCGAAGTTGGACTTGCTGGGCCTATTTCTTAGGCGCATAACGGCAGCATGACGCACCTGCGCTCATAATTGACAGGAAATTGTCTGAGCGATCGGAGAAGAAGAAGAAGAAGAAGCATCACATGTTTGATGTTGAAAAGGAAAGAGAAGAAAAAAAAATCACCGTAGATGTGTTTTTTGCTATTGTTTCTTTCTCTCGCCTTGACAATCTATTATTTTGTGTTTTATGATGTATTTTAATTGATTTTACTTTTTAAATATAGAAGCACGTTTTTTTCTTTGTCAACAGCTTTCTTTTCCCCTCTTCTTTATTATTGTTTTGTTCAAATATATTTTTATTTGTACTTTTAGATTTCGGAGTACTTTATGATTTCAAGATTCCCCTCTCCTCTGTGTGTGTGTGTGTGTGTGAAGTTCCAGTCTCACACAACTTAAACTACAGAACTAATCAAGATGAAATTGTCAGTAGCGTTCAAAATGTATGGAGAATTATGCTGCCAATTTCAATGTCACTCAACCATCCGATGATTAAATTAACCCTTTGACTGCCATTATCATTGATGTCATCAGATGAAGGGGAATAACTAGTACATTGGTGGATTTTTTTGTGTGCCTTTAACCCTTTCGCCGCCAGCCATATTTTAGCAAAAGAAAAAACCCACATTAACTCTTTCACCGCCAGCCATATTTCAGCCCAAAATGTTCATTAAATTTACCTGGGTAGAGAACAAAATCCATCTGCAGTATTGGGGATTCTTCTGTGACATATCTAAAATAAGGTCTATCCTAACTTCCCAAAACTAAGACGATAGGGTATTTGGATTTGATTTCACATCCAACTTCCAACTTTTTGACAAGTGACAAGGTTCACAAAAAGCTTCAAACTCTTTGTCTTTTTCCTGATTAGCATCGCCGACTCTTCGGCCACAAACTACATTCTGCAGCCAATCACTTCTCCAATGATTCACATACTTTTCCCTTATTTTATATTTTGGTTTCGCCAACTCGATATATGCGTTCTTGGTGGACGCCATCTTGGAAATGACAACGGCGGAAGAGCAAAAAGGCGTGAAATGAAGATTGTGCCGTGTAAAGATATTTTTGGGTTGGTTTTTTTTTCGTTCTTTTTTTTTTTTGGGGGGAGGGCGGAGATTTTTAGTTTTTGGCGGAGATCGTTCGATTTGGAAAACAAGCGCGAAAATCGCAATAGTTTGTGGCACGCTGTCTATTTTTACCACTCCCAATCATCCCCTGGCTTTTCAATAATTTTAATCTGTAAACCAGAATGTTATCTCTGCACCATTTCGTAACTTTTTATATCTTTTGGAAAACATTTAAAACTATGTATCCTACTTATACTCATCGAAAGAAGCACCGCATACTCGTCGTGTCTGTTGTAGTGTCTGTATTACGTATGTTTATTATTTTGTACGCTTTTAAAATACATCATTTTAAAGAGCGGCCTCAATTAATTTTGAAGTGTAGCCTCGATTTGAAGTGCGACATTTTGTCAAAATGTGCGACAATTTTGGACCGACAGACAGACCGACCGACCGACAAAGTGAGTTATAGGTTTGTGGCTTGAGCCACAAACAAAAAAATAGGCAGAGACGGCGGAGCTGTTTTCATGCCTGCATAACATTAGGCCTGCCCTTACCTCCCAAAATTAAGAAAATAGGCTCTTTGGATAACAGGCCCTGATTTGATGCCTTTTAGTGACATGGGTGTGACACCATCGTGGTGCATAAATGCGACATTGGCGGTGAAAGGGTTAAACAGTCAGAAGGGTTAAATCCTGGCCCCAGACCACTTTGCCAGAATGACTCTTAACAGTTGTCTTCCATTTGACAATTTTTAATATTTTTTTTTTTTTAATCTGGCAGTCAAGGGGTTAAATTAAAGGCTCAAATAGAAAGAAAAAAACCGTATGGTTTAATGGGAGAAGATGGGATACAATCACCTATTGTAAATATACAAACAACAAAATCAAAACTTCTAGAACAAGGCAAGGATATTTTTTTTTTAATTAAAAAAAAATAGCTTTCACAAGAACAGGAGTACTTTGAGACTGGAACATGGAGTTGTGTTTCTGTTCTGTCAGTGTGAAGGCTATTGAATACATTTGTATGGGCTTGTCACCATGTTTCGATGGTTTTATTCTCCTGTTTCATTATGTTAACTGTTGATTTTCATCTTTATTTTAAACCCTTTGTTATGTATCTTTTTATTATATTTTATATATTATGTTAGCTGCAGATTTTCGTCTCTATTCTGATCCCTATGTAGTCTTCTTTTTCTCTTTTTTTTTGGTCTGCTCCAAGAGATTCCATTTTGTTTCTATTTCTATGTCTGCTTATTTCTTCCTCTGGGTCTGTATTCACATTGAGATAGTATGAGACCTATCATCATCATATCTTAGAAGTCCTAAAGTCCTGACGCACCACGATTAAGTCCCTTGGGTTTTTTCTGGGTAACCAACTTCAAATTGAGGCTGCTCTTTAAAATGACGTTTCGGTTTGAATTGGGGGGCATTTGTATGGACCTGGTCCAAACAAGATTTCTTTCCAGCTATAAGAGGGAAAACACGTGAAACCCGTGATTTTGACACGTGATCTGGTGTGTCTTTAAATCCTACTACTTTAGGACTTCTAAGATATCATGATGATAAATCTCCATACTATCTCAGTGTGAACACAGGCCCTGGTGTTTCGCTTCTTTCTTTGTTTGTTTTCCCCAAAGCTTTAATGCCGTTGAGAGTGCGCAATAGTGAAATAAAGGCAGTGCTCACTGATTGTTAACATTGGTGTGATGTGTTCCATCTTTGTTTAGCATGAGAGAAGTAGACAGTTATTTGACGCTTTGACAGAAGAGAGAGAGAGAGAGAGAGAGAAGAGAGAGAGAGAGAGGCCCGTTTTTTACACTGAAAGTGTAAAAAAACAGGCTTCTCTCTGTCTCTCTCTCTGACTTTGTCTTACAGTCATTAACGACAAAGAGAGAGAGAGAGAGAGAGAGAGGTTTAGAAAATACGATATTTAACTCTTCTGGCACCATGTATCTTTTGATGTTCCTGGTTGTCTGTTGTATATCTACCCACAAGAGGGAGGTCACTATTTTTTTGAGTGCACATGCGTTGCTTTAATGGACAAAAAATAACCGACATAAGTGCTAAAAATAGACAAACACAAGGCAGGGTGATTGGCAGTTAATGCCTTTGCATTTGGTGGGAGTGTAGAGAGATGTACTGGGCGAATGTATGCACCCATGGTGCTAGAAGAGTTAAAGGATTGAACTAGACTGCAAATTTGGTGTTTAAAATGTAGTGACAAGGAAAGTCCAATCACCTGTATACTTACTAGAGTACCCAGGGGGGTTGCGTACCCCTCAAAATTACGCAAGCATTGCTCTACAATCTACGATTTCGGGGGGGGGGGGGGGGGGGGGGAGTACGCGTACCCAACCAACGCACAGACCTGTTAGTACTCGATCTGGATTTCAGCCAACTGTTCTTTCAGTCAAACAAAATAGGTTTTAAAAAAAAGAAGTCAAGTTTATTTTGACAGATGTCAACACTCCCAATACATGTACAACAATGTGGAACCTTCAAACAATATGTACAACAATAAAACATTAAAAAACAAAACCGACACAAACACTGCTACAATCGCTTCAAAGACAGTATCATCATGAACGGTGATGTAAATCATTTTAAACAACAAATTAATACAGTAAAGATTTGGTTACGCCAAAACTGAAAGGACCGAGATTTTATGTTGAGATAGTCAACGTTTTGAGATTTTAAAAAAACCACACACACAAATAATGGGGTTGAACTAAAGTTGTTCAACCCCGCTTCACTTCAGTCTGACCGGAGGGCTACGCCCTAAACTAGTTACCGTTTTTCTCTACATCAAGGATCCTCCCTACCCCCCTCCATCAAGGTTAGTTCCCCTGTTTCAAGGAACCAGCAGTCAAGGGAGAAAGGTGGCAGAGTGGTTAAGACGTTCGCCTGCCAAATGTAATGCGTGACTGCAGCTTGAGTGACCCAGGTTCGAATCCCAGCCTCGCCCTTTCTTTCTAGTTTGACAGGAAAATCGAACTGAACGTCGAGTCCTTCGGATGGGGCACTTAAATTAAAGCTTGTCTGACCCGTGCGCTTTACGCACGTAAAAATCCCACGGCAGTTGATAGTCAGTAAGAGCAGGGAGAAATCCTGCTGCTTGGTATGGCCAAATTGATAACTAGGTTTTCCAAGTGTGTCCACACACCATCCTCACCCCCCTGTGGCCCCCCCCCCCCCCCCCCCCCCCCCCCCCCCCCCCCCCCCCCCCCCCCCCCCCCCAAACAAAAGTGCAGGCGCTGCACTTGCGGCGACGCTCTCTCCCGGGGGAGAGCAGCCTGAATTTCACAGAGATAAGTCTCTGTGACTAGAATATACCAAATACTAAAACCGTTGATTTTCTTCATGCAGTTTTAGAGCAGGCGACGTGCATATCACACGGAGGTGACGGGAATGACCAGGTTGGTCATGAGCTCTCTGACGGCGGGGAAGATGACACACTCGACATGTCACACGGAGGTGACGGGAATGACCAGGTTGGTCATGAGCTCTCTGACGGCGGGGAAGATGGCACACTCGTTGGGGTTGTGGTGCAGCTCCGAGAACCTGATGAGCATGGCGCCGATGGCGTTGAGCGCCGGCGACCCCTGGTGGTCCACCTGCTGAACCTTGTTCTGGGAAATCTCGTACAGCAGGGGCACGCACAGGGACTGGGCCTCCACGTTGAGGCCGATGCGCGTGAACTGCAGCTGTGGACAGGAAGCATAACGTGATTCCCCCCCCGAAAACGGAGTGTGGCTGCCCACATGGCGGGGTAATCAAAAACGGTCACACACGTAATGTTCTCATCCCTAGCTGGTGCACTTTTATCACAGTGTTCCAGTGCTGTTGGGATGATCCCTGGAGTCTTTTAGCCAGGGTAAGCCAACAAACAAACAACAAACATAACGTGATTTCAATAGACGATTTTCTGAAAAAACTAAGGGAGAGCCCGTCGTGAAAATAAGAGTTGCTTACCTCCGGTTTACTCAGTCAAATACCAAACAATGGCGTCGAAGCTTGAAACCGCAGGATGCGAGTCAGCGACTTGCAAACATTTTTGTTTAGCAGAATTAGGGGAGGCCAGTGGCCACAAACTGATAAAACTTGCAAAATGTGACGTAAAAAATATAAATGAAATAAATTTGTAGAATGACGCATGGTGTTCTAAGTGCTGTATGTTTGCTCAAACACGAGAGCTGATGGTAGAGTGACTTCCCCTGTTTGACCGATTGAATGAGGCAAGATCACGCCCACACACCATGAAATTACTCCCCTTAATTATTTCCGAACAATTCCTATTTGGCTTCAATCAGCGATGAAACTTTGAAAGGTACACTCCCCCCGTGGGGACACCGGGGGGTCTTTTGCATACAGTTCCCCCACCTTCTGGATGTTCTGTGCTTGCAACTTCCTCTAATCTGTCACTCTCTTTGACTCTGCCTTTTCCTTTTGCTTGCTGTCATCTACTATCTTTCTGCCTTTCCGGTCCATTCCATTCTCCTGCCTTTTTTTCAAGAAACGCTTTAAAAAAGATTCCCTCCAGCCGAGGTCAGACTTGCTGGGCCTATTTCTTAGTTAGGCACATAACGGCAGCATGACGCATCTGCGCTCATAATTGACAGGAAACTGTCTGAGCGATCGAAGAAGAAGAAGAAGAAGAAAAGTGCACTGACAAGTGCTGTGGTATTCTGAGGGGTTAAA
Source organism: Phymorhynchus buccinoides (assembly GCA_017654935.2). Taxonomy (NCBI): domain Eukaryota; kingdom Metazoa; phylum Mollusca; class Gastropoda; order Neogastropoda; family Raphitomidae; genus Phymorhynchus; species Phymorhynchus buccinoides. Next base: position 11,154 of record JAGGCT020001190.1, read on the forward strand.
GTAGAGGGTATTATCTCCCTTCTCTATTTCTTTTGTGATGGTGCCGTGTGGCTTATAGTTACACCCCTCAGAAAAGTATGGTGACACAGACAGACACACGCAGACATGCACACACACAAACATGCGTGCACACGGACATACACACACACACGCACAGACACACACACACTGACCATGAAGATAATTCTGTTCTTGACCAGGATCACAGGGGTCACACACACACACACACAGACATCAACTGACCATGAAGATCATTCTGTTCTTGACCAGGATGACTAGGGTCACACACACACATCAACTGACCATGAAGGTCATTCTGTTATTGCCCAGGATGACTAGGGTCACACACACACAGACATCAACTGACCATGAAGATCATTCTGTTCTTGACCAGGATGACTAGGGTCACACACACACATCAACTGACCATGTGATGAAGGTCATTCTGTTATTGCCCAGGATGACTAGGGTCACACACACAGAGATATCAACTGACCATGAAGATCATTCTGTTCTTGACCAGGATCACAGGGGTCACACACACACACACAGACATCAACTGACCATGAAGATCATTCGTTATTGACCAGGATGACTAGGGTCACACACACTCATATCAACTGACCATGAAGATCATTCTGATCTTGACCAAGATGACTAGGGTCACACACACACACACAGACATCAACTGACCATGAAGGTCATTCTGTTCTTGACCAGGATGACTAGGGTCACACACACACACAGATATCAACTGACCATGAAGATGCATTCTGATCTTGACCAGGATGACTAGGGTCACACACACACACACATATCAACTGACCATGAAGATCATTCTCTTCTTGACCAGGATGACTAGGGTCACACACACACACACATACAGACATCAACTGACCACACACACACACACACACACACACACAACTGACCATGAAGATCATTCTGTTCTTGACCAGGATGGCAGGGGTGCCGGGGGGAGAGATGAAGTGGAGGGAGGGGGGGATGGTCAGACACCACTGCACTGACCACTTCAAGTTGCGGTCAGGCATCTGCACAGCAGCATTACTGTCATTATCGTTACCATCGTCGTCATCATCATTACCACTGCATTATCACCACTGTCATCACCATTGTCATTACCATCATTATCATTACCATTGTCATCTTCATCGCTACCACTGCATTATCACCACTCATCATCGCAATTGTCATCATCATCATCATTACCATTGTCATCATCATCATCGCTACCACTGCATTATCACCACTGTCATCACCATTGTCATTACCATCATCATCGCTACCACTGTCATCGCAATTGTCATCATCATCATCCACTGCATTATCACCATTGTCATCATCATTGTCATTACCATCATCATTACCATCATTACCACTGCATTATCACCACTGTCATTATCATCATCATTGCTATCATCATCATCATTACCACTGCATTCACAATCGTAATTACCAGCATTATCATCATCACCATTACCACTGTCATCAGCACAATTGTCATTACCATTGTCATGATAACATCATCATTGTCATTATTATTACCATTGTCATCGCTATCATTACCACTGCATATCATCACTGTCCTTACCATCATCATTACCATTGTCATCATCATCATCACTGATGTCATTAACATCACCACCTTTATCATCATCGTTGTCATTATCATCATTTCACCATCACTGTTGCCATTACCAACATCATCATCATCTCACCCCCAACCCCACCACATTCACACACACACCCTCTCCCACACACAGACTTTCCTGTTCACCCACCAGCTCCAAGCGCATGATCTGCACGCAGTCTTTCAGGATGCGCAGAGGGGCCCTCATCAGCCGACCAAACGCCGTCAGCAGGTTCACTTTGTACGGAGGACACGCCACCTGGAGAGGGGAAAAAAATCAATAAATTTGCATAGCTTAGCATAAATTAGCATGACATGTAAACAAGATCTGCATGCAGAGGGGCCCTCATCAGCCAACCAAACGCCGTCAGCAGGTTCACTTTGTACGGAGGACACGCCACCTGACAACCAAAAAACCCTATTAAATCAGTATAAATGTATGTCTTCTCCAGGATTGTCGAATTCTTCCAGAACCTCCGAGACAAAACTTGGCCGTCTCGTCGTCGTCGTCTTCGATCGCTCAGTTTCCTGTCAATTATGAGCGCAGATGCATCATGCTGCCGTTATGCGCCTAACTAAGAAATAGTTCGGCCCAGCAAGTCCGACTTCGGCTGGAGGAAATCTTTTTGAAAGTGTTTCTTAACAAAAGGCAAGAGAATGGACCGGAAAGGCAGAAAGATAGTAGATGACAGCAAGCAAGGGGAAAAGGCACAGTCAAAGAGAGCGACAGATGAGAGGAAGTTACAAGCACAGAACTTCCAGAAGGTGGGGGGAACTATTTATACAAAAGGCCCCCCGGTATCCCCACGGGGTCTGACACACTGGTTCAGAAGAATATCTTCGGCGGACGGCAGCCTTCGTTCGTGCCACTGGGGTTCCTGTCTGAGCGATCGATGAAGAAGAAGACATATATGCCTGTCCTGCCATTTCCGACTATGAATGCCAGATAGCAGAGGGGGCAGCTGCTATTCCGGCGGGGTGGGCTAAAATGTGCTTACACTGAGGATGCCTTGCCCAGGGTAAATCCCCACTCTCTCGGCCAAAGGGATTTGAAGACGGCTGGCATTGAGAAAGATCCCCAAAGGCACTGTCTCTCTCTCTCTCCCTGTCTCTCTCTCTCTCTCTCTCTATCTCCCTGTCTCTTTCTCCGTTTCTCTCTCTCCCTCCCTCTCTCTCTCTCCCTCCCTCCTTCCCTCTCTCACTCCATCTCCCTCTCTCTCTCTCCCTCCCTGTCTCTCTCACCTTCAGATCAAAGAACTTTTCCAGGATCTGCATCTCTTCAGTGGTCCACTGCTCCGAGTGCTCTGTGAACAAAAACAAAACAAGAGTGGAAATAATTATCCTGAAGTTAAATTGCATCAAAACAATAACAATTAAGAATGCTTATAAATGAGAATTACTGTGTTGTGTAGTAGTAAAGTGTGAGCAATGAGATTGATGAGAATTACAAAAATAAATAACGGACGACACATTCCGATTTCAGAGGAGCTCAAAGGAGAAAAATTATTGGAAGATTATTTGGGGAAAAAGGCAGGAGAATGGGACAGTAAGTCAGAAAGATAGTAGATGACAGAAAGCAAAGGGAAAAGGCAGAGTCAAAGAGAGTGGTAGATTAGAGGCAGTTATAAGCACATAACTTCCAGAAGGTGGGGGAACTATTTTTACAAAAGACCCCCCCCCTCCGGTATCCCCATGGGGAGATTTTGTTATTACACTTTCTTACTATATCATGTCATATTACAGTGGAACCTCCCTTATAAGACCTCCCATTATAAAACTCCCTCCCATATAAGACCTGCTTCTCTGAGACATTGCCCTTCTTTGTAAGTATTAAAAGTACCTCCCTTATAAGACCCCTCCCTTATAAGACCTCATTTTGGATGATTTTTGAAGGTCTTATCAGGGAGGTTCCTCTGTATGAGGCGCAGGGGGTCTCAGTCTAGGAAAAAAAAAGTACCGCCTTATAGTCAGTAACTGTAACTTTAAAATGTGACCACTTATCTCAGCCTCCAGCCCCTCCCCCTCCCTCCCCATCTCTCACCTGCAATGGGCTGCACTTTGAGGTGCAGCGACTGCAGGGTCATGGGGTTGAGGGCCACCTTGCACTGCAGGGAGTCCACCTTGAAGCTGACCACGCCCAGCTCGGAGGCCACCGGCACCAGCTGGGAGAACACGCAGAGGAAAAACAGCAAGTCGTCACATGACAAGAACAATTCTAAGGGTGCAACTCCCCAACATGAAAAACAACAACAACTGAAAGTTAGGGGTCCAGGGGGCTGCCCAGGGCCCCGGCAGGGTACAGGGGCAGAGCCCCGTTGGACGATTCAGGGGGGCAACTTAAGAGAGAGATACAATGAGAGACAGAAAGTTAAAACGATGGACAGACAGTTTGAGTCTGATAAGCCTTGTAAAATGATTACATTGTCTTTGAAAACAATATGGCATCACCATGCTGTTTTCAAGATTCCCCAAGAGAGACTTCCGGGACAGAACAATCCAGTTCAAAACGCCCCAAATCGCTTGTGGTTAATCTTTGTTTTGGGATGAATATTTTTTTTTTTAAATGAAGTTCAGTTTTTGGTAAAAACACACAAAAACATCCTGAAATCAGTGTGAAGCTGAAAGAGTTGCACCCACGGAATTCAAACACTTTCACTCCAAGCCAAAAGTAAGCTTACTTCACAGCTTTCTTACTCTCTTTGTCAGCATCATCTGCTGCGTGGCTACTGGTGGTTCAGTGGATGCAGCACTGAACAGATAATGCTGACAAAGGGAGCGAGACATACATACATACACACACCCGGACAGACAGAGGAACGCACAGGCCCTCGTTCCCACCACAATCTACTCCCGTTCTGTTAGAACTGGGAGTGCAGAAATACAAAACAGGGAAGCAGGCAGGAGCTGGGAGAGAGTAAATAAAGCATGGAGTAAACTAAAAAAGAGTCAACAGACTTTCCTGGTGTTGCAATGCCCGGATGCCTCCAGGATCGTTCCCACCATCTTTATATCTACTAATGTCCCATATGTGTCTGTTCCAGACAGGAGAACATTAAACAGATTTTCATTCCTAAAAAAGAAACCACTAAATGAACTAGAGCGTGAAAAGCTAGATCAAGCAGCGGCTTGGCGGCATTTTCGGCTTGAGCGTTGCCTCACCCATCATGCATATTCATTAAGCCGAGTCGAACAATTACCAGCTATCTCACGAGCTTAGCGCTAGGCCTAGCGAACGAGGCCACAAGTTGGAGCTCTTGGTTAATGAGAATTAACTCCCTTGAGCAACTGTCGTCTGCTCCAGTGAAGTAAAACCACATTTCGGCTCCAATGACCTTGACCTTTGACCAATGACCTTCATTTTTGAACTTAGCCTAGATATCCAATCTTCCTAACTGCATGCAGAATTTGAGCCTCCTACATGCCTCCGTTCAAACGCTATCATAGTAACATAGCAACATAGATACATACATTGTCAGGAACAGACAGACAAGGGTGAAAACACTAAGTAGCTTTGGCTTTACCGCTGCTTAATTACTTGAGGCTTATTCTTCTTCTTCTGCGTTCCCGGGCCATATGGCCACAATGGCTACGTATGTGTCCATTTGCCAGTTTTCACTGGTGTCCTCGCTGCATTCAGCCGACACATTCCGATTTCGGAGGAGCTCAAAGGAGAAAACTATATGCCATGGAAGATTTTGGGGTTTTTTAAAGGTAGGAGAATGGGCGAAAAGTCAGAAAGATAGCAGATGACACAAAGCAAGGAAAAAGGCAGAGTCAAAGAGAGAGACAGATTAGAGGAAGTTACAAGCACAGAACTTCCAGAAGGTGGGGGAACTATTTGTATGGAAGACCCCCCGGTATCCCCACGGGGGGACTTGATGCACTCACAGACATCTCGCTCTGTATGACTCTCTGCATGTGCCGCCTCAGATGGACGCAGGCGAAGAACCTCTCCAGCGGTGAGGCAGGGAGGAACTGGGAGTGGGCGGGCAGGTGGCTGGCCGTCAGGAGCTTGGTCAACCCCTCGTGGGACAGCAAGGTGGGAACCGCCGCCGCCCATGCCCGCTGGGGGAGAATTCGTGATGGGGGACTCATCACTGGAATGGAGGGGGGAGCAACAGAGAAAATATACAGTGGAACCTCCTGTATAAATAAGACCTCCCATAATAAGACTCCCTCCCATATAAGACCTACTTCTCTGAGACATGGCCCTTCATTGAAAGTTTAAAAATTACCTCCCTTATAAGACCCCTCCATTATCAGGCATGGGAATTGTCCGCGAATTAAAAAAAATTGAAATTGTTACTAAATACTTTGTTTTTGTTACTAAATACTTCAATTGGGGGGCTTTTCAGAGTTTTTTGTCTCTGACAATTCCCATGCCTGATTATAAGACCTCATTTTGGATGATTTTTGAAGGTCTTATCACTGGAAGGGGGGAGCAGCAGAGAAAACATACAAGTGGAACCTCCCTAATAAGACCTCCCATTATAAGACTCCCTCCCATATAAGACCTACTTCTCTGAGACATTGCCCTTCTTTGTAAGTTTTAAAATTACCTCCCTTTTAAGACCCCTCCTTTATAAGACCTCATTTTGGATGATTTTTGAAGGTCTTATCACTGGAAGGGGGGAGCAGCAGAGAAAACATACAAGTGGAACCTCCCTAATAAGACCTCCCATTATAAGACTCCCTCCCATATAAGACCTACTTCTCCGAGACACTGCCCTTCTTTGTAAGTTTTAAAATGACCTCCCTTATATAAGACCCCTCCCTGAAAGTGAAATAGAAACACCCGGAGGTGCTAATGGGACCCAGAGATGCACCAGCCACGCCCGCCCCATCAACGCGAGAGCAGCCCTGCGCCAGCCTAGGAAGTCCGTGTTGTGTTACTGGGGAGCAGGCACACACGGGACATTCCATTAAGTATACAAGGCGCATAGCTACTCCCGGCTTGGTGACCATCGGATACGATACAAAGGAGTCCTTGTGAAATGTCCCCATGGGTGTACCAGTCCATTTTGGATGATTTTTGAAGGGCTTATAAGGGAGGTTCCAGTACTAAAAACTAGGAAATAAAATAAAGGGGTTTGTGAAGTATGGGGAAAGATGAATGCCTCGAAACAGTAGTTTCCTGTGTATATATAATGATGATCGAGATTTATTCACACATGGATGGATATACAAGCTTTGACACACACACACACACACACACACACACACACACACACACACACTCCCTCCCCCCCCCCCCCCCCCCCCACACACTTACCAACAAACCCACACACACAGTCTCAGAATACACATTTTTTTCTGAACAAGCAAACAAACTCATTCACTACTTATGCATTCTTTAGATTTAAAAAACAAAAATCAAACTGCCAATCATTTATGTCTATAATTAACGAATGAATTATCCTAAATACGCTATCCTTATGGCAAAAGATCATTTGATCTGCCAAATGTTAAAACCAATCAAAATAATAAGGGGTGGATAGAAGCAAGCAAATAAGGGAAGTGACCAAATCCATAGAGCATGTAAAAAGGCAGTAAAAAGCAAGCAGGGGGATGCTTAGTGCAACACCCACCAAGCTGTGAATTTTAAATTACAATGCAACTTCAATTCGTCTTTGATTTTATTCAAAGCATACACTGGCACTGCACGAATAAAGGTTCCAACAACTATTCTTCTAAACCCTTTCACCGCCAATGTCGCTTTTTTGCACCACAATGGTTTAACACCCATGTCACTAAAAAGCATCAAATCAGGGCCTGTTATCCAAAGACCCTGTTTTCTTCAATTTGGGAGGTAAGGATAGACCTAATGTTATACATGTCACAGAGGAATTCCCAATATTGCAGATTTTTTTTCCTTTCTACCCAGATAAGTGTAACGGTAAATTTTGCCTGAAAAATGGCTGGCGGCGAAAGGGTTAATTTCAACCAATAAATGCAAGACCATAAGCGAGGCATCAAAGATTCAAAATATAAAGCAAGAAGAAGAACATGTAATCATTTTGCACATGCTCTGTGAATCATTTTGATCGAGAATATGCACACAAGTATATATATATAAAAATCAAGCTGTTAAACCCATAGATAAAGTCAAGATTGTTAGTGACAAGTGTCAAGTGCAGAGTGAACAAACTATATCAATTAAATACACAGGGAAAGAAAGATCATCAAACAATCACAGAAAAATAAAAATATCCTTGGGACAGACATTTTTTTTTTTAATGCGACAACCTTAGACTCCTTTGCCTGATATACAATCTGGGCAAAGGACAATGATAAGTAAATAAATGATAACCTAAGATCAGTAAATAATAATAAGTAAACAAAGGTTAAACCAAAAAACGAAGGACAAGACGTGGGAATGGAAAACACCCAAAAATAAATGAATAATAACAGTAAGGACTAATAAGTAAGCTCACACAATCATTCATTTTTCTCTAAGTATTTTAATGAAATTGGACTATCTTGTTCTTCAATCATAATACTATACAAGAATAGTTGTATGGGTTTGAAGTCAAGTTTTAATTGAAATGTCATCATGCTACAATCACTTTAAAACTAGAGTGTGAAAACAAGCAGCCTTGCAACAGCATTTTTATCTCCACCGACCTTGACTTTCGAACTATGACATTCATCTTCGAACTTTGCCTAGATATGTTAACCTAGACAGAAAAGTGGATTCCAGGGACAGGGAGGGTGCCATTTTTAACCGTTTCTAGGGACAAATGCCCTTAGGTAGGCACCCATGGTGTATGTGTGTGTGAGTAAATGAATGTGTGTGTGTAGGAGAGAGAGAGAGAGAGAGAGAGAGAGAGAGAGAGAGAGAGAGAGAGAGAGAGAGAGAGAGAGAGAGAGAGAGAGAGAGAGAGAGAGAGAGAGAGAGAGAGAGAGAGAGGGAGAGAGAGTGAATGTTCCAAGATCCTAAATAAATTCTTCATTTTAAGAAGTTCACACAGACATTTCCATGAGGTATTGCAATGTAAAAAAACAAAAAAGTAAGACCGCCCAAAACCCAAAGCATAAGCTAAAAAAACACAAGCAAATCTAAGCCAAGCAAACTAAAAACCTAAAACAAGCAACTACAACAACAAAATAATAATTTTTTAAAAAAATTGTGAGAAAGCCAAAAAAAACAAAAACAAAAAAAAGATTGAAGAAAATATAAGTGCAAGGGGTCAAAAAAGAAAACACTTCCCAAACCTTCCTCTCTCAAATCCCAGCAAACCCCATCAGCTCTACCACATGGATGCAACTGGAGAAAATCCAAAAACAGGCAAGGCAGGGGTCCAGGGGCCGCCCAGGCCCCTGGCAGGGTATTGCGACTGAAACTTCCGGCTGCTATTTGCTTCTTCTCAACTGAAGAGCGATGTTGCTTGGAACAGAAACGAAATGAACTTTGAATCAAATGGGGTGGGGGTTTTTGGGGGGGTAAAATTTTGAAAAACAGGCACCGTTTCGTATCCGAGGCAAGCTTGCATCCATGCTACCACCACCACCACCCATCCCACCCCCCGTTTCTTGTTTTGCGGAGCATACCTGCGATCTTCCCGTGGTCTAGGAAGTCCCGCTGGGTCTGAGGGGAGTGGAGGGCGGGGTGACCCGGGGAGGGGACAGGGGGGTGGGGGGAGGGGCCAGGGCCGGGGCCGAAGGAGGGGGAGGCGGGCCACCCCCCGCGCACAGCCCCCGGGGACGTCATGGAGAGGGAGGAGCCCGGGAAGGGCGACCCTCCGCCCTCCACCATGCCTGGGAGGAAACAAATGGCAAACAGGCTACAATCTCGCGTCGTTCGCTTTCGGGAAAAAATCTAACAAGGCTGAATCGGTGCCGCCGTCTTACTTCTTCAAAACAGTAAACTCCATGTTTATGTGAAAATGACTTGACCCTTTGAGGCGTAGCTAGTTGACCCATGGGCTGCACTCCACACCTGCGGGTTCTGAGAAAACAATATGGTAAAATGCGGACCACAAGCCACTACTTTTTTCCTCAACTTTGGTCCATAGACTGATGTGGCTTATCTGTGGGTTTTTTTGCCATTCTACATTGATCAGTATGTTTACATCTGTTTCTGGCCACATTCTTCAGCCTATTTTGAGCTTCTTTAGACTCAAAACTGGTTTTGGTAATCAAGAGATTCAAATCTCATGTTTAAAGTGTCTGAGAACATTAAATACTTATGTTCTGATAGGCGAATTTCTATACAGTACTCCCTCCCTCATACGATCGTTTTTACTATATGAGTGTCTTCTCATCAGCGACCACCTCCAATACCCGACTAACGACCTCTTGCCTTCCGATTTTTACGACCATGTCACAAAAATCGAACCCACAAAGATCGTGGAAAAGAACAGAAAACGAAGAAAGCTGGTCAGATTTGTCGCTGAACCTTCGCTCAACGAGCACAGTTGTGCAGTTTCCACCATCCTGCATGGTTAGTTATCTCCCCTAGTGAAAAGTAGCTCAATGCGCATGCATGTAGCAGACAGCTTCCTCTCTCACGATCACAATGTCGGGGAAGAAAAGGAAAATTCTTAGGCCTACTCTTGAAGAAAGAATCAAAGTTATTGAAAGAAGTGACAAAAGGGAAAGCTGCCGATCCATTGCACAATCCTTGGGTGTTGGAAAACCCCAAATCAAAACAATAATTATCGAGCGAGAATCGCTGACAGCTCTATGGGAAGCTGGCAAAACAGCTGAACGAATGTACGGCCAAGGTGAAAATACGCCATACGTACTCGGACCTGAACGACCAAGTTTGGGAGTGGTTTTGTGATGCGAGGAGAACTTGGTTTATGGGTATTTCAAATTGATGCACTTGGAATATAATGCAGTTACTGTGTCAGTAAAATCTTGCTTTAAAATATACAGGGTAGTTTGTTGTTTATGTGTAAACTTATGTGTTATGTGTTTATGTTTGTCATGACCTCTCCCACCCACCTCCCATTTCAGACCACCTCCCTTTTAAGACCACTTTGTTGGTGCATTTTAATGGTCGTTCATGGGAGGGAGTACTGTACATGTATTTGTGTTGGTTTGTGCACATACAATTTTCTCTGCGGCTTATAAACTGGTGCGGCTTATATGTGAATAAATACCTAATATTTTGTCAATTTAAGGGAAGCGGCTTATCTACAGGTGCGTCTTATAGTCCAGTTTTTACGGTACAAGTTTTATTGGAAAAAAAAGAGACCAAAACCGACCATAAAATGCTAACAAATGATTTAAAATGGCACCATTTTAGTGCTGCAAGTCTTTCTGATGCAAATAGCTTCAAATAAGCTTCCTTCAATCGTTAATAGCTTTTTCAGTGATAAGGAAAGTAAATGGAGGTCTGTGGTCGACAATTTGTTGGTTGTGGGCACTGGCTGTTGCATTAATTTGCCCGTGAGAGAGGGGGAAATGAGTTAAGAATAGGATGTAAACTCACAACAGAAGCTGTCACAGTATTGGCAACCACAGTAACAACCTGAAAAATCGTTGCCTATTCCTTTTCACAAGTCTGAACAGACTTAGGCCGTGTACACACATAAGCGGATATTCCATGCGGAAACCTGTGCGCAATCCATAAATAAGTGAAACAAAGAAGGGAAAAGATTTGCGAATATACGAATGTGTCCGAATTTCCCCTATATGTGTAAACTTTTATCCTTCTTTCTTCCACTTATTTAGGGTTTTCCGTACGGAACTTACGCGTCTAATGTGAACCCGGCCTAACTTGCTTCATCATGTACTGGTGCCTTTCGATGCCCGACACTGTGATGATGATTTTTCACTGAATTTAAGGCTCAACAACTTCTTGAGAACAGAACAAGTAGATACGAGTTTCTCCGTAAGCTTAGTCAGCTCATTTCACCTGCAGCTCTTCTCTGAGCTTTATTTACCCCATTACTGTGATTTTTTTTTACTGCTTCACCCATTTCAGAAACGATCTGATCAGATCTAAACAGTGCAGTTGACAAATGTTACAAATCATAATGTCATGCGAGTCATGTGGTTGCTATGGACGCAAAAATCTGACTGCCGTTCGATCACCAAGTCGAAGATTTCAGAAAAATAAACAGTGAGACCAGATTTTTTTAAAAATACTTGGCTGCCATCTTAGATTTTTGATGAAAACGATTGGCACAGGACTGTATGTAAATTACGCTTGAAAAAGCAGCAGTATTGCCACTCAAAACCATGATTTTCTTAACTCTAGTTCATGAGAACAGGAATGGCGAAGTTGATGGTGGTGATGGGGTGGGTGGGGGCGAAGGGGTTACTGGTTGAATGGCACAGATAACCCAGCCAGCCTCCACTGCAGCTGAGAAAACTCCCCAAGACTTGGTGCACTTAAAGACACACTGACCCACCACGATTAAGTCCCTTGGTTGTTTTTCCTAGGTAGCTGTGACCCACATACAAATTCCCCAAACTTATTCGGAATGAGCGGCGTGGGAGCAATGCCACTGTACAGCCCAGAAGATGGGACAGCAAAAAAAAAATCAAAAAAATTCCAACTTCAAATTGAGGCTGCTCTTTAAAATGTTTCGTTTTGAATTTGGGGGCATTTGTTAAACCTGGTCAAAACAAGATTTCTTACCAGCTATAAGAGAGAAAACGTGAAACCCGTGATTTTGACACATGATCTGGTGGGTCTTTAATAATACCATGTAAAGGACAGGGAATGGTGTGAGTGTATAGGTGGGGATGGGGTGGAGGAAATGGGAAAGAGAAATGAGGAGAATGATCAAATGGCGCGCATGAAACAATCGGCTAAATACCCAGCACAAGGGGAAGAGATGCTGCGATTTACGCACTCTTCAGAGAGAGGGAACAGAGGAGTTTCAACAAAATAAAAAGGGTAAAGGATTGAATGTTGATAATGACATAGTAGACATAATAGAGATTATAGATAATAGATGATTCCCAATTTTGAACTATTTGGAGGGAGAGAGAGAGAGAGAGAGTCTGAGAGAGAGAGAGAGAGAGAGAGAGAGAGAGAGAGAGAGAGAGAGAGAGAGAGAGAGAGAGAGAGAGAGAGAGAGTCTGAGAGAGAGAGAGAGAGAGAGAGAGAGAGAGAGAGAGAGAGAGAGAGAGAGAGAGAGAGAGAGAGAGAGAGAGAGAGAGAGAGAGAGAGAGAGAGAGAGAGAGAGAGAGAGACAGAGAGAGAGACAGAGAGAGAGACAGAGACAGATACAGAGTTTCATGGAATCCATTCCACGAATTCAGTGATCAAAATCTGTGATGCTGAACAACTCAAAACCTAATCAATTTCTTAGCAAAAAAATGACAGCAAAACAAGAGAATGCTGCGGCATATTAGAGTAAGATAGAATGTGCTAAGCTACTATAATGTCTGTGTGGCGAGTTAAAGCCTTGTGCTGAGAGAGAGATCTGTGCAACAGAGAGAAAGAGGGAGGGAGAGAGAGAGAGATAGAGAGAGAGAGAGAGAGAGAGAGAGAGAGAGAGAGAGAGAGAGAGAGAGAGAGAGAGAGAGAGAGAGAGAGAGAGAGAGAGAGAGAGAGAGAGAGAGAGAGAGAGAGAGAGTCAGACAGACAGAGTTTCATAGAATTATTCCACAATTTCAGTGATCAAAATCTGTTGATGCTGAACAACTCAAAACCTAATAAATTTCTTAGCAAAAAAATAACAGCAAAACAAGAGAATGCAGCGGTTAGAGTAAGATAGTATGCGCTAAACTACTATAATGTCTGTGTGGCGAGTTAAAGCCTTGTGCTGAGAGAGAGATCTGTGCAGCAGAGTGGAGATGACCGTAAACGTGTGGGTGTGGAACATTGTTTTTGGGTAAAGGTCAAGATGTGCCACCCCCCCTACCTATCTCGGTTAATTCTATTTTTCCGTTATTGCCTTTCTTACCATACATAAAGCTGTATTTTAGGAACATTTTTAGCTAATAACCTTTTTGGAATACTAACCCTATCCCTAACCCTAGTCCTAAACCTAACCCTACCCTATAAGACAGAAAAACGCAACGAACCACAACTGTGACAAATCGCGGTGTACTGCAGTACATAGTGGGGGGTAGGGTTAGGGATAGGGTTAGTATTCCAAAAAGGTTATTAGGTGAAAATGTTCCTAAAATACAGCTTTATGTATGGTAAGAAAGGCAAAAACGGAAAAATAGAATTAACCGAGAAATGCAGGGGGAGTGGCACATCTTTACCTTTACCTGTTTTTGTATT
>JAGGCT020001191.1:0-22500 GCA_017654935.2 Phymorhynchus buccinoides
TAATCAAAAACATGAAATAGAAAATGTACATTTAAACAAATATGTGACTCTCACACCACACCCAATCATTCATCTGCTCTCCGCTTCTTTGCTCATTCATCATGCAACCCACCACCACTTCCGCCTTCATTTTGTTCTTAACTTTCTATTCTTTTCTGGTTTTTTTTTTTTCTTTCTCCCCCCCCCCCCTCTCTCTCTCTCTCATCCTTTTGTCTGTATGACTAACTAAGATGGACATTTCCAAGAGCGCTAAGACCACTCAAATAATAAAAGTATTAATTTAAGAAAAATGGATAGATTTTATAAGTTGTCTGTATTTTTTGTTTAAACCAGGAACTTTTCTTCTCAAAATAACATTAAAAAACGATCAAAACAAACAATATTTTAGCAATGGTAAAGTTCAGCCGTGTATGCAAGAACAAAAACCCTAGCATGTATGAAATATATGCAGAAGCATTTCGGCTATGATCAGAATGATTGACTTATGGTCTGTGTACATGTTAACCGTATTCATATTTCTATTTCCCCAAGGCAACACAGTGATAGCCCACTCTTAATGACTTACAGCTCACTGTGTTGCCATGGGAGAATAAAAATATCTTGTGAATAGTGTTAACGTGGACACAGACCTTTACTCTTAGTTTCCTAATCTTTTATCTATTTGGAAAAAAAAAATTTGTTTAAAAACCTTGAAGAATGTGATCTCATTTTAAAGAAAATCCGAAAAGTACTTACATTGGCCTTCAACAATTCGCTGAAAATCTTTGGCCAACTCCTGAAACAAAAGTAGCATACAAAACACAGTGAGGCAACATTTTAGGTATGTTTTAACCATGCGTGCACACACACACACACTGCTGTCGAGACTGGAGGAAAACAAAATATTAACATTTGTTTGGCAACAAATATTGATAATAATTGTACATCTTGCTGGCAGGAGTTTTGGGAAAAGAACAAAAGATATTATTTTGTTGTTTTTGGTATTTGGTATATTCTAGTCACGGAGACTTATCTCGGTAAAATTCAGGCTGCTCTCCCCCGGAGAGTGCCTCACCACAAGTGCAGCGCGTACACAATTTTTTTAATTTTTTTTTTTTTTTTTTGGGGGGGGTGGACACACTTGGAAAACCGAGCTATCAATTTGGTCATACCAGGCAGCAGGATTTCTCCCTGTTCTTACCGACTTTCAACTGCCATGGGATTTTTACGTGCGTAAAGCGCACGGGTCAGACTAGCTTTAAGTCCCCACCCGAAGGACTCAACGATCAGTTCGATTTTCCTGTCAAACTAGAAAGAAAGGGTGAGGCCGGGATTCGAACCCGGGTCACTCACGCTGCAGTCACGCATTACATTTGGCAGGCAAACGTCTTAACCATTCTGCCACCTTTCTCACTATTTAGCACCGAGCATTGAATAGCTGTAAAAGGTTAGGTGGACAGTTTTCATAAATATCTACAGGGAAACAAGTGCGCACTAGAATTACAATAGATTACATTAAAAAAAAATTGTTTTAAACAAACAAACAGTACAACTGCAACAAGATACAATGAAATCATATAATAAAAAGCCAAGTGTGTGTGTGTGTGTGTGTGTGTGTGTCTGTCTGTCTGAAACACAAAACGGGCCTTATAACTCCGCCGTTTTTCGACCGAATCACTTCAAATTTGCTGTGAGCCCTAACGGGGCGATGGCAACGGCAACCGAGGTTTGGCAAATGCGCGAAACGCGTATCCACCAGCCTCTTGGCGCCTGTATTTCTGGACCGATTGCCTTCGAATTTGGCAGGTAGATGACCGGGGATGGTGACTATCGATGTGCCAAACCGGAAGTGAATCGATTCATATACGCGCGCAATAAACGCCGCTTCACCTTTTCGCAAATAACTCCGCCTTTTCTTAACCGAATCGCTTCAAATTTGCTGTCAGGCTTGCTGTGGCCGGGGCAAAGCCTGGCAGCAAACTTGAAGAGAATCGGGAGAGCGCGTCACTCTCAGAGCAGCGCAAACGGGAAACGGGGCCTTATAACTCAGCCGTTTCTTAACCGAATCGCTTCAAATTTGCTCTACTCAGCGTTACCAGTACTTGGCGTTACCGTTACTAGGCGTTACCGGTACTCGGAGTTGCGCTAGTACAGATAAAACATTAACCTCATGACTGCCAGAGAAAATTTTTAAACAAACAAACAGTACAACGGCAACAAAATACAATGAAATACAGATAAAACATTAACCTCTTGACTGCCAGAGAAAATTAAAGAATAAATCATTGGGCAAATCATGACATGAAAAAGACAACTGATAGAGCCAATCTGAGAAAATGGTCTGTGAATATTACTCTCTTGATTATGGTAGAGCAAAAGCCAGCATATCAGGGTTATTCCTCTTCATCTGATGACATCATCAGTGATCAGATGTCATCAGGTCAGTACGTTGTGGCAGTCAAAGGGTTAAACTTGAAAACATTTTCCCCTCAAAAGGAGACTGCAACAACAAAAAAAGGTCTCACCTCTTAGTTAAAAGAATGACTAGGAGGTGAGACCTTTTTCATAAAATACAATGACTTCAATGGTCTACATCAACAGACAGACCGACCAAAAAAACCAAGCTCCTTGACAGAATCAATAATGATAAAAGAAAACACGTGAAATCTGACAGCTGCACAGCTTACCTTCAGTTTGGAGTGGGTCCTCACTTCAATGGTCTGCATCAACAGCTTTTCGATGGACAGATGGTCGCTCTGAAATCACACATCACCCATTCATTCAACAGTCCAGAAAACAAAAACGAGCAAAGAAATCGCCGTGCAGAAACTAACATGTTGTATCTTGAATGACGTCACTTCGCTTCCCCGAAGACGGAGTGTGGCTGCCTACGCGGCGGGGTAATCAAAAACGGTCACACACGTAATGTTCTCATCTTTGTGCTTGCAACTTCCTCTAATCTGTCACTCTCTTTGACTCTTGCCTTTTCTCTTCGCTTACCGTCATCTTCTATCTTTCTGCCTTACCGATCCATTCTTCTACCTTTTTTTTCAAGAAACACTTTCAAAAATATTTCCTCCATCTGAAGTCGGACATGCTGGGCCAAACTGTTTCTTAGTTAGGCGCTCATAATTAACAGGAAACTTCTTTTTTTTAAATTTTAAATAATTCGTGTTTTATGTAGGTATTTTAATTGTGAGTTGTGTGAGTGTGATAAAGTGATTTTTTTTTCAAATTTTTTTTAAGTACATGTATTTTGAATATCTTTTGTGTAAACTTCTTTTTTATGTAAAGCGGGGTGAGTCCTGCTGTGTCAGGAGAATAGCACTATAGAAGATGTATTTATTATTATTACTATTGAAACTGTCTGAGCAATTGAAGAAGAAGAAGAAAAGGCTTGACAGTTTCTTCTCTACTGCGACAAATACGGACACTTCCTTCCCAGCAGGCAACGCTGTCTCACCCTGATGGCCAGGCCCACGTTGCGGCTCTCCTCGGCACACATGGGGGGCTGGTGCGTGACCTGCAGTGGCTTCCCGTCATCATCCTCGCACACATGGGCACACAGCTTGTACACTGCACACCACAAACCACGGCTCAGGCCACACTGTACACGACTGGGAGAACACCGGGCTTACTGGGAGAACACTGTGCTTACTGGGAGAACACTGGGCTTACTGGGAGAACACCGGGCTTACTGGGAGATATTGGGCTTACTGGGGGAACATTGGGCTTACTGGGAGAACACCGGGCTTACTGGGAGAACACCGGGCTTACTGGGAGAACACCGGGCTTACTGGGAGAACACTGGGCTTACTAGGAGAGCACTGGGCATACTGGGAGAACAGTGGGCTTACTGGGAGAACAGTGGGCTTACCGAGGGAACATCAGGCTTACTGGGAGAACAATGGGCTTACTGGGAGAACATTGGGCTTACTGGGAGAACATTGGGCTTATTGGGAGAACACTGGGCTTACTGGGGGAAACATAGGGCTTACTTGGAGAACACTGTGCTTAGTGGGAGAACACTGGGCTTACTGGGAGAACACAGGGCTTACTGAGATAACATTGGGCTTACTGGGAGAACACAGGGCTTACTGGGAGAACACTGTGCTTACTGTGAGAACACTGTGCTTACTGAGGGAACATCAGGTTTACTGGGAGAACACTGGGCTTACTGGGAGAACACTGGGCTTACTGGGAGAACACTGGGATTACTGGGTGAACACTGGGCTTAATGGGGGAACACTGGGTTACTTTGAGAACACTGGGTTACTTTGAGAACACTGGGCTTACTGTGTGAACAGTGGGCTTACTGTGTGAACAGTGGGCTTACTGTGGGAACAGTGGGCTTACTGGGAGAACATTTGGTTTACTGGGAAAACATCAGGCTTACTGGGGGAACAGTGTGCTTACTGGGAGAACACTGGGTTACTTTGAGAACACTGGGCTTACTGGGGGAACACTGGGCTACTGTGGGAAGTAGGATTACTGGGAGAACACTGGGCTTACTGTGGGAACAGTGGGCTTACTGGGAGAACACTGGGTTACTTTGAGAACACTGGGCTTACTGGGAGAACACCGGGCTTACTGGGGGAACACTGGGCTTACTGGGGGAACACTGGGCTTACTGGGAGAACACTGGCATAGCTGCCAACTTTCCAGAATATCAAACCGGAAGATGGGGGTGGGTGCAGGTGGGTGTTTGTTGTCATAATCGGAAACGCAGAAAAAAACCCTACACAGATACCATTTTGTCCCCTTCACTCTACTCGTCTCTGAAGGCAACAATGCCTGGTCACACAAATCAACAGGCATATGTCAAGGACTCAGTCGACAAAACCCAGAATATCTTTTATATGAACACAATAGTTATTCAATAAACTTTCTCTCTGTACCTGTATGATCATGCTTGTCTCTTCGACTGTTGTCCCTGAAAAAGAAGAAGAAAAAAACCACTTTCATATATACCGGTAACATCGTTCACAAATTCACTTGCATGGGCGTTTATAATTACATGATGAAAAATCACATGACGAAAACACACAAAACCTTCATACACAACACAATCTCTCTGTCCAGAAACCACTTCAAGTTACGATAACATCTTTGACATTCAACTAAATATAATCTACAATGGTCAACTTAGGACGCTGATTTCACCGCCAGGGGGCAATCAAACCAGTAGGGGCTTAGCGTGTGATATTCTTAGTTGGGGGTAGTGAGAGAGAGAGAGAGAGGGGGAGGGACTCTTAAGACCTAAGCTGCTCATTATAGCAAAATTAGCTTACACATGAAAGATAACAGCTGACCTGAAAGCCTGCTGCCGTTTTAGAAAACCACCCATTCTTTGACTTTTCTTTGCAGCTAAATAAGGGGGAGGGGGGAGGCGGAGGAATTGGTTCATACAATGGGCATTTTTAGCGGATATGAAATCACTTCAAACAATTACGAAAAAGGATCAGAAAGACATACGAAGAGCGTCATATGAAACAGAGAGAGGAACAGAGAAATTCAACTCTGACGTACCTCCAGTAAGAAATGACCAGGCTCTTGCTGAGCATGTACTGTTCCACAGCAATGCTGTCCCCAAGACGCTCCCGCATCAAGCGCTGAGTCTGTGAAAGGAACAGTCAAACATGATTCAAGATTTCTGTCAAAGTAAAGAGTCATTGACAGCCACAATACCAACCACATAACCTTTTATTGAGCACAATGATGGAGCTAAGTAGAAAGAGGCGGAAGCATATAAACTCTACTCCAAAATAATGTGGTCAAATGTAACAAAATCAACATCTGTACGCTGAATGTCTTGTTCAATTTCCATACCAATAATGTTATTACAATTGGGTTTAAAGATTCACTCATTTACAAAATTTTCACAAGCATCTAACCAGCATCCAAGTATAACTTGATCCGACACACCACTGGCAAAATGTCCACGTGTTTACCATGCCATTTTCATTCTATTCTTAATGTGGTCCTAACACAGACGCAACATGTTTAAATGATGTCAGTTGTTTAATGAACCAGATTGTTTATGATAACTTACCTGAGAGTGAAGCACTTCCAGCTGCAGAGACAGGCAAAATGAATCTGAACCTGGGTTAGGGAAGTCAAAACAAAGAATCCAGCCAATACCAAGCTTCAATAATTAAAATTATTAACAAAAATACATGTTGTTTTGATGAATTCGATAAGCTTTCAAATTTAACTAATTTTCTTTTGGTGATATAGACAAACCTCTATTTTAAGACTTCCAAAATGTCCGGAAAAATCGGTCGTAAATTGGAGGGGTCGTATGACGGAGGTTTTCACTGGCAGCCGTAGAAAGAAAAAGTTCAGCACACTTCATACTCTCTTCTTCATGCACACATACAATGACATATTAAAACTGGATTTGGGTCTTTCCAACTCCATAGGATTGTGCAATCGATATTACAGTTTCACTTTGCCGACTTCTTTTAATCACCTCCACTCTCGTCCAAAGTCAGTGGTTTTCTTTTTCAAAGTCAGTGGTTTTCGTGCTTTTCCTACGCTCTCCGCCATCTTTTCTACAACAAGGGAAGCGACTCCGCTTTCAGGCCCTTGACTGTGGTTGTTTCCCTTTGCTCGAAGTCTATGCAGACGACAGCAACGGTCGTAAAAACCAACAAAATGGCGGTCGTAAGTCGCGTTTTAGAGGAAGTCGTTTACATAGTAAAATGCATCTGTGCCAACAAATCCGCTCTCAAATGAGAGGTGGTCGCTTAACAGAGGGTCGTAAAATAGGGGTTTGTCTGTACCAAAAATCCTGCATATATACAAAGAGATTGCACTCCGCAACTGACTACAGGTGTTTTTTTTTACTCCCACCCTTTCACCTACACTACAGCTGGGGATCATTGTGAACTCACTCACTGCCTATAAACAACACTAACACTTCCCACATTCCACCTTTTCACTTTCCAGGTGGGAAGTGAGAAAGTTGGCTTCATTCTTTGCAAGGTTTGTAGACTGCGAAGTTATCACTATTAGAGCAAAGCATGTCACACATGTTGACGAACAAAGACCAACAAATAAAAATAAAAAGAGGATCTGATATTGACTGCTACCTGTGATCTGCTGGCTTTGAAGTTTGTGATCAGATAAACCAGGGTGGGGCTCTGAATTCTTCTTCTTGTGCGTTCCCAGGCCATATGGCCATAATGGGTAAGATACGTATGTGTCCGGTTTTCAGTTTTCACTGGTATCCCCGCTGCGTACAGCCGACACATTCTGATTTCGGAGGAGCTCAAAGGAGAAACATTATTTGGAAGATTTTTTTAAAAGGCATACAGAATGCCAATAAGTTAGAAAAATATAGTAGATGACAAAAAGCAAATGGAAAAGGCAGAGTCAAAGAGAGTGGCAGATTAGAAGAAGTTACAAGCACAGAACTTCCAGAAGGTGAGAGCACAATGAGGGTAACAGAGACACAGATTGGGTGACAAATAGAGACAGGGACACACAGAGACGGGGGAACATGGAACTGATCCCCCGGGGCACAGTGAAGGATACGCAGCAGTCTGTACAGATCGTGCAGGGGTTTGTCAGCCTCCAGGAGTCTGGACTGTGCCAACTGATGAATGTAGTGAACCTGCTCACAGAAAACATTTACCACAGTTTGAACGCCAGAACTAAGGTTCTATCATTCTGTTTATGTACAGCCAGGGCCGCCTGCTACCCCCTTTCACAGATTTCTGGGACAGACTTCAGGGCTCCCAATAGTCCTGCAAAACAAGGGGTCCCAGGGAATCCTTCATGTACAGCATAGAGGGTCCTAGAGGCAGGATAGAGGGTCCCAGTGGCATTGCAAATGCTAAAAATATTTTTTCTAGTGCATCCCTGGGACCCCCTGCACATTCTTTTAGAGGGTCCTTGAGAATTTTGTCAAATGGGGGTCCCTGGGAGCCCTGGACTTTTTAAAAACCAGGAACTAAGAGTTATTTCCAGGGACTTCTTCTTCTGCGATCCCAGGCCATATGGCCATTAAGGGTAAGGTATGTATGTGTCTGGTTTTCAGTTTTCACTGGTCTCCCCGCTGCATACAGCCGACACATTCCGATTTCGGAGGTGCTCAAAGGAGAAAAAATGTCCAGGGACAAACATAGCTCAACATTACATTTCATAATCAAAACAAACAAATATGTTAACTGCGATCCAACACATTTTTGTTCTTTTGGAAATTTGCAGCTTTTTGTTGTGCACGCTGATGTCATGAGCTCCAATGCTCAGACCCTTAGATGTTCAGCAACTTATGTTTGTTAAGAAAATGTGATCAGTTTTCGGTGCTTGAACTGTAGCTCACAAAAAAAGTCTTTTTTTTTCTTTTTTTTAGTTTTCAGGGACATCAAAGAGAAAAGTGTATACCAGGGACAGGCTGTCCGTTTTTAGCCGTTTCCTGGGACAAATAATAATAATAATAATAATAATAATAGTGAATCATTTATATAGCGCATTCCTCCACCAAATGTGGAGCTCTATGCGCTTAACAACAACAAAAATTAAAAGCAAGAAATTCAACAACAAAACCAAATAATCACTCACGCACATGCAAATAGGCATACACATACACACCCCACCCACACATACACGCACGCACGCACACACACACACACACCGTTACCATCACCACCACTCACCCCACCCAAAAACACAATACAAAATACAATCAGTTGAATAAAGCATCAACACTCTCTCTCTCTCTCTCTCTCTCATACCCCTAAGGGAGGAGGGGTGGGTGGGTAAGCAGCCGTGTAAGGGTCAGTAAGTAAAAAACAAGCTTTTTTTTTTTCTGGCTTTTTTCAGGGAATCAAACAGAAAAGTGTATATACCAGGGACAGGCTGTCCATTTTTTTAACTGTTTCCTGGGACAAATGTAAGGGAGGAGGGTGGGGGGGTGGGGGGTAAGCAGCCGTTAAGGGTCAGTAAGCTTTTTTTTTTTTTTTTTTTTTTTCAGGGAATCAAACAGAAAAGTGTATATACAAGGGACAGGCTGTCCGGTTTTTTTAACTGTTTCCTGGGACAAATACCCTTAAGGGAGGAGGGGGGGGACGGTAGGCAGCCCTGTAAGGACGGAAGTAATATCAGCCCTTTTTTTTTTTTATTAC
The DNA here is from genome assembly GCA_017654935.2 of Phymorhynchus buccinoides. Lineage (NCBI taxonomy): Eukaryota > Metazoa > Mollusca > Gastropoda > Neogastropoda > Raphitomidae > Phymorhynchus > Phymorhynchus buccinoides. The sequence goes on from JAGGCT020001191.1 coordinate 9,111, forward strand.
AGAGGAGTTGACACCACAATATGAATATTGAAGAAGTTGGTATTACCCTCAGTATGAAGAAGACGTCCATTCACTTTAGCATACAGAATGCGATCATCATTTTGTTATTCTTTAGACTAAAGCATTTTTAAGCTGTGAATTTCTGTTCGCACGTCTAGATCAAAATGATGAGGCGCATACAACTTTATACAATCATTTTTTCAAACAAAATGATCAGACACAAATAATGCTATGCAATCATCTTACCTGCATGGAGTGCACAAGGGATTTTCCATCTGAAAATTAAAGCATCCATGTATCATTAGCATCAACAAGAATCAACAACATGTATATACAATTATATCAATTTTTTCAGATAATTTATAATGACAAAGCTTAGGAATAGGATTCAAGAGTATACGCTTTCATGTTAGTCAGCGAAACTAAGAGAAAAAAATGAAAAGAAAACTGGACGTACTTATGTAAAGGGGAGGCAGTGGGGGGGGGGGGGGGGGGGGGACAGGAGGGGGAGAGGGAGGGGGGGTGGAAGGGGACACATTTTTGCCACACTTCTGTACCATAGACCAACTCGATTAGCTTTGTTCAGGGGTTTTCAAACATTTACAATGACTAGAGACAATCTATTGGGAGTTCCAAACATTAACAATCTTCTTCTTCTTCTGCGTTCCCAGGCCATATGGCCACAATGGAAGCAAGGAAAAAGGCAGAGTCAAAGAGAGAGACAGATTAGAGGAAGTTACAAGCACAGAACTTCCAGAAGGTGGGGAAACTATTTGTATGGAAGACACCCCCCCCGGTACTCCCACGGGGGGAGGAGGAGGATCAAACTACCACTACCAGCCAACAATTATTTTTCTCTGTGAAATCTGTTTACCTTCTCTTGAAAGTTTATTGGAGTTCTGTGAAATCCTTGGATACAAGGAGACATCTCAGCAATCTTGTAATTCAGACATCCCCCTTATGTTTACGACCCTCAATCTCAAAGTCTGCTTCTTTCTGTTTTATGAAGAAGAAGAATCCTAAGCTGATCCTAAGGCTGTGCACACACATAAATGGATATTCCATGCGGAAACCCGTGCGTAATCCATAAATAAGTGAAACAAAGAAGGGAAAAGATTTGCGTACGTGTCCGAATTTTCCCTATAGGCCTCTGCAACTAGGGTTATTAACGCCCTTGACAGTGAGAGTGATGCCCTTGCTGGTCAGTACTGACAAGGGCATTCACTCTTGCGAAAGGCAGCCATTTAGTGGCATCAAATAGGGTCATTGGCGAGTAATCCCCCTGTTTGGTCAGTACTGAACCATCTTCCCCAACCCACCAAGGGCATTCACTCTTGCAAAAGATGTTCTTTGCAGACCCCCATAGCTGTGCTAGTTTCAGAGACACACAGACAGACAGGTACCTGCACAAGTTTGGCCAGTGACCTCAAGTCGTTGAGCTCTTCCTGCAGCTGCACCAGTGTCAGAGACAGACAGATACCTGCACAAGTTTGGCCAGTGACCTCAAGTCGTTGAGCTCTTCCTGCAGCTGCACCAGTTTCAGAGACAGACTGACAAACACACAGACAGACAGATACCTGCACAAGTTTGGCCAGTGACCTCAAGTCGTTGAGCTCTTCCTGCAGCTGCACCAGTGTCCGAGACAGACAGAGACAGACAGACAAACACACAGTGACAGACAGATACCTGCAGACAAGTTTGGCCAGTGATCAAGTTTGAGACCTCAACGTTGAGCTCTTCCTGCAGCTGCACCAGTGTTTCAGTGAGAGACAGACAGACAAACACACAGACAGACAGATACCTGCACAAGTTTGGCCAGTGATCTTGAGACGTTGAGCTCTTCCTGCAGCTGCACCAGTGTCAGAGACAGACAGACAAACACACAGACAGACAGGTACCTGCACATTCACTCTTGCAAAAGGTGTTCGTTGCAGACCCCAATATGCGTAAACTTTTATCCTTCTTTCTTCCACTTATTTAGGGTTTTCCGTACGGAACTTACGTGTCTAATGTGAACCCGGCCTAACACTGTCCTTTCTCCTGAGAAAGGCAGAATGTTGCTTCTCAGAGAATAATTATCTTCAATGTGAAAATTGGCGGGAGGGTGAGTAGTGAGATTTCAAGGGTGACGCTCACAGCCAAACAACTCCCTGTACTCACTGCCTGTCTCGTGGTCTTCCACCTGGAACGTGATGTCCAGCAGACGCCACGGGATCGTGGGACTGTCCCCCATCAAGGTCAAGGTCACCTAAACATAGAGATGATGACTGTACGGTACCACCACAACCAGTACATCAAACTATTCTTCTTATTATTATTATTCGATCACTCAGACAGTTTCCTGTCAATTATGAATGCAGATGCGTCATGCTGCCATTATGCGCCTAACTGAGAAATAGTTAGGCCCAGAAAGTCCGACTTCGCCTGGAGGAAATCTTTTTGAAAGTGTCTTGTGAAAAAAGGAAAGAGAATGGACCGGTTAGGCAGAAAGATAGTAGATGACAGTAAGCACATGGAAAAGGCAGAGTCAAAAAGAGTGACAGATGAGAGGAAGCTACAAGCACAGAACTTCCAGAAAGTGGGGGAACTATTTATACAAAAGACCCCCAGTATCCCCACGGGGGGATCAAACTATTCAGCATGGTTGAATAATAATGATCACAAGTTTCCATCCAGCATTCAAAAACAGTCTGCATCGTACAATCTAGAACTGTCCAGCATTTTTCAATCAATCACAATATTTATTCGTTCAATAAAATGGAAAATGTGTATGTGGCGACACATACAAAGGTAAACAGTATGTAATAAAAGACAAAAAGCATACAACAGCTTTTATACAAAAGCATTATACTGTGGGACGAAAAAGTGAAGTGAGAAATGTCAATTTCGAATGTTCATTCATTCTGGTATTTTTTTGTTTTATATTGATTTGCGTTCACCAATCTTTTAACATATTTTCAACAGCAGGGAGTGGGTACAATATTGTTGTTGTTGTCATACCCTAGCTAAAAGACTCCAGGGATCATCCCAACAGTCAAAGCACTTGAACACTATGGTACAAATGCATCAGCTATGGATGAGAACAATATGTGTGTGACCGTTTTTTATTACCCCGCCACATGGGCAGCCACACTCCGTCTTCGGGGGATTTTGGAGACTGATGATGTTATGCTATGAGCTTGTCATGGCTAAAGACAATCCCCACAAACTATGCATAGCGCAACAACATTTTGATGTAGCCTTGGTGTTCTAGCCTATGTCAATTGGTCTGACATAGCCTTAAGCCAAGGTGGGGACACAATATAAATATTATGACACAGCTACACTAATATTTACTTATAAACTTTATAATAAAGGCTTTCTTTTGATTAAAGGAAATGCCATGATATAATACAATATTAAGGCTAAAACGTTTTGTTTACCGCAGTCAGACTTGTATTCATTAGACTTACCTCAAACTCAAATTCCACAAAGAACCTCACACGACCTTGCTCTGCAAAGCAAAAGTGAGTATAAAAGTGACATTTACCCATTAAATCAACACTTAAAAAACCCCACAAAAACAAAAGCAACATTTAACGGTCCACATCTTCAAACGGTATAAACAATACGCTGAGTATCTCAGCACAGAATTACAACCACAAGATGGCAAATATATATTTTTAATGAAACTTCACAATCATGACACAATTGCAACAGAAAACTGAGCTTTTGCTACTGCCTACGTGACAACATAAAGGAAAAATGAGAAACACAAGATAGATGAGATTAACACGCACTTACAACTATCAGGCATGAAAGTGGATAAAGATAAAAAAAAAGAGGAGATTTTTTCGTCCGAGAAATCCTTCCACCCAGATTTTTACCTGACGTCGGAAGCTTTGTTGAGCAGAACGTTCCCCGAAATGTTTTTCCAGCACAAACATCTTTCAGTCATCAAAGAATGAGATTCTTTTCAGCCGAGAAAAATCCTTCCACCCGGATTTTCATCTAACGTCCGATGTTTTGTTGGGGGGGGGGGGGGGGGGGGGGGGGGGGGAGTGCTCAACGTTCCCCAAAAACAATTTCCAACCACCTTTTCACCTACCTCACGTCACAAGTTTTATTCAGCGAGGAGGGGGAATAATCTATTCCAAAAATTTGGTTGGCACAAATAGCCTTCCACACACATTTTCAGCTAACATCGCACAATTGAAGCGAGTGAGCTAAAGCGACTTCCGGTTAACCAGTTTGAGAATCGCCAAATAGAGACTTATATATATAAGAAATTCTTAAAGAATACGGCAAGATCGGTCCTTTACGCGGAATTTTTTTTTTTCCGCCGAAGTTTCGAAAAATTTCCACGGATTTTCCATGAAACGCGGAATTCTTTCATGCCTGAACTATTTTCAAGTCAAGGTCAATATCTATCATTTATTCCATATCTATATTCTTATTTGGGTCCCACAGTTGCAATCCAAAAATTGGAACACTTTCTCACATCAAAAATTCACATTATTTCTTTGAGGAGGCAGATCATTACTAAAACGAGAACATGCATCCATGCGCATATCATATGAAAACACCCACACCTACACCCACACACACACATGTACACTTTCATTCTCTTTAGCAACTTTCAGCCACACACACACTTTCATTCTCAAACCAATTTTCACACACACACACTTTCATTTTCGTACGAATTTTCAGCCACACACACACTTTCATTCTCGTACCAACTTTCAGCCACACACACACTTTCATTCTCAAACCAATTTTCACACACACACACACACACACTATCATTCTCGTACCAATTTTCAGCCACACACACTTTCATTCTCGTACCAATTTTCAGCCACACACACTTTCATTTTCGTACGAATTTTCAGCCACACACACACTTTCATTTTCGTACCAATTTTCAGCCACACACACTTTCATTCTCGTACGAATTTTCAGCCACACACACTTTCATTTTCGTACGAATTTTCAGCCACACACACACTTTCATTCTCGTACCTATTTTCAGCCACACACACACTTTCATTCTCGTACCTATTTTCAGCCACACACACACTTTCATTCTCGTACCCATTTTCAGCCACACACACACTATCATTCTCGTACCAATTTTCAGCCACACACACAATATCATTCTCGTACCAATTTTCACACACACACACACACTTTCATTCTCGTACCAATTTTCAGCCACACACACACACTTTCATTCTCGTACCAATTTTCAGCCACACACACACTATCATTCTCGTACCAATTTTCAGCCACACACACAATATCATTCTCGTACCAATTTTCACACACACACACACTTTCATTCTCGTACCTATTTTCAGCCACACACACACTTTCATTCTCGTACCTATTTTCAGCTACACACACACTTTCATTCTCGTACCCATTTTCAGCCACACACACACTATCATTCTCGTACCAATTTTCAGCCACACACACAATATCATTCTCGTACCAATTTTCACACACACACACACACTTTCATTCTCGTACCAATTTTCAGCCACACACACACACTTTCATTCTCGTACCAATTTTCAGCCACACACACACTATCATTCTCGTACCAATTTTCAGCCACACACACAATATCATTCTCGTACCAATTTTCACACACACACACACTTTCATTCTCGTACCAATTTTCAGCCACACACACACTTTCATTCTCGTACCAATTTTCAGCCACACACACACTATCATTCTCGTGCCCATTTTCAGCCACACACACACACACACTCATTCTCGTACCAATTTTCAGCCACACACACACTATCATTCTCGTGCCCATTTTCAGCCACACACACACTATCATTCTCGTACCAATTTTCAGCCACACACACACTTTCATTCTCGTACCAATTTTCAGCCACACACACACTTTCATTCTCGTACCCATTTTCAGCCACACACACACTTTCATTCTCGTACCAATTTTCAGCCTTCTCATCTGTGAGGGTAGGTCGGTGGACACCAGTCGGTACTGGATCACCTGGTTGAGCCGCTGCAGCGTCTGCTTCTTCTCTTGTATCGTGATCGGGTCAGGGGGGATAATTTTGTCCTGTTGACAGAGTATGGAATTACTGTATTTTTCGGATCATAAGGCGCTGCTGTGCATAAGGTGAATAGGGCAATATTCAAAAAAAATCTAAAAAAATTGAAGTAAAAGGCGCCCTCGTTCATAAGAAAGTCAAACTTTGAAGCCTGTACGAGAATGTCTTTTCTGTGTGTTTGTGTGTGTGTGTGTGTGCTGTGCGTGTGTTTTGTGTGTGTGTGCATGTGCACACGCACACGTGTGAAGTATCAGATTTGTATTTAAAATATATATTTCTGAATGTTTTGTGTTTATTACTATTGTTGTTGTCTAAAGTTAACTTTGTAAGCGCTCTGAGCTCTGTGGAGAAAGAGCGCAACAAATATCCAATGTTATTATTATTATTATTATTATTAACAAGGTTAAGACACATTCAACCCTCCAAAGTCAAAGTGTGGCTGCTCACTGGTGCATTTGTACCATAGTGTTCAAGAGCTTCGGCTGTTGGGATGATCCCTGGAGTCTTTAAGCCAGGTTACGACTACAACAAGAACAAGACGCATTCAACACATGATAAACTGACCCTGATACAGGCAGGCAGGCGGGGGTAGGTTCCAGTGGTCAGTACGTCGATGGCACAGGGCAGAGAGAAACTGGGCAATCTGAAAAGCACACCAGTACTTACAAAGTTGCATTTCAGTAGACCACTAAAATATTTATATAATAAATAAACTATAAATTATCATTGCATCACAAGTTGTTTACGTCTTTACGTCATCATGCATGTAACTATGTCATATTTATTTTTAGCACTGGACAACGGGTTGAACCCGAAACGTAGTGATTTGTTTTGCTCTGTGTTTTTTGTTATTAAACCTTTTATTTTGGGTTTTAATTTCGACTTAATTTGATGTGAATTTTATTGAACCCAGCAGTCATCTTCGTTTCTTGAAAAAATAAAGAAATTCACAGCAACCACCAAGCAAATCAAATCACTAAGTGGAGAGAAACCGGGTAATTAATACTGAAAAGCAAATGAGATTGTTTAAAATCAAATCAAACAATCTTAATACAACCAACGACCATCTTAAAATACATTTTTTTAAAAGACCATGTTACTATGTCACACCAAAATTATGATGCCTATCATATTGTGTTTTCACACACTCGAGGATGCAAATCAGTCAACAACAAAAATCGTCAAAATTGATTTAGTATTACTTATCACAACGTAAACATTTTGTTCCAAAATTTAAAAAATTCTGCAATGCACATGATGCGTTTACTTTTTTATTAGCAAAAAGTGAACCTTTCTTATTAAGACGACAATTCAGTACAAACATTATTTATTTTCATTATTCTATTTCAAAAATAAACATTGTTCCAAAGTATATATAAAAAGACAACAAATGTTCAAAAATGCTTTGGTTCAAAACAACATGGATGCAACTGGAGAAAATCGAAAAGCAGGTCAAGGCAGGGGTCCAGGGCCCTGGCAGGGTACAGGGTTGGGGGGGGGGGGGGGGGTCAGGGGGCAACGCCCCCCTGAAACTGAAGAAAAAGCAAAATCATACTCAATTTGAAGCTTATTCAAGGCTTGTAAAGTGAGAATTCAACACTTTTTTCGCCTTGAACTTTTAATCATTTTTTGGGGTGGTGGTAAAAATTTTGAAAAACAGACACCGCCTCGTATCCATGCAACTATCTAAAAGAAGGTAAAAAAACTACTACTAATCAGCTGGGGAAATAAGTGTTGGCTTTGCTTGTTCATTTGTTGGCTGGCGTTGCTTAAATTTCCAAACTCATGCATAAATCAACAGAACTAAAGCATGCGTGTCTTTTTCTTTTCCTTTGTTCTTTATCTCCAACTCACCGCGCTGTGACCAGAGTTTCCTTGGACATTTTGTGGAGAAAGTCGGCGGTTTCCACAAAGAACATGGACTGTCGCTCGAGAAACAGACAGATGTCCTGCAGCAAAACCAAAACAACAGAAATTTAACGAAGAAGGAAATGAAAAATATTAACGGTGAGGGCAACACAATAACTTTCAAAGGACAATTTTCACCAAATCCAATATACAAACTGACAAAGTGACAAGTCTTTTCTTGATGTTATTACTACTTTCGACAGAGGGGACGCAGAGGTCATGACAGGTGTTAGTCATGCATGGTGCATGAATATGTTTGCACGCACGCACCCACACATACAATACCACACTCTCTCTTTCTCTTCAGTGGCTTTTCTGTATTGACATTAATGGTCCCCTTGACAAAAGCCAACATGCAAACACACAGACACCACACATACACACACACACAGAGACCACACACACACAGACACAGCACACACACGCACACAAACACCACACACTTACAGCACACTTATCCACTTTGTTCACACTGCTGGCCCATTTCACCAGAGCCAAGATTCGCACAAACAGCTGCCGAGTGCGGTTGGCAAACTGAAAGATCTCCAGTTTTCTGAAATGCAAAGAAAAGTATTTTGCTAGTAGTAGTATGTACTATCATCATTTCACATCTCATTTAGCTTTTCTTGCCCCATTCTTTGTTCGCTAATAATGTAATAGTATTACTGTCTAAAACACACACACACACACAAACCACACACACATACATGCACACACACAGATTCTGAAATGCAAACAAAGGTATTTTGCTAACACACACACTGTCTTTTGATCTGTAAAAATGACAAGATTTTCAACAAGGCTCGCCCACTAAAAGTAAGCAGCTTCATAATTTACAAGATAGCTTTTCCTCTAAAACTAACTACTGACACTAAAGTGATAGGATATTTAATGCAGCTGATGATTATTGTTGTAAATCAATTCTGATCGCTTCTCAGCCTTTTGGCTAAGACAGTGATTCGGGAACATAAATTTTTGTTTATACCCTGGTTGGTTTGTTCAACCCGTCATACATGGCAAAAGCCGATACGCAACGTTAAACTGAACTTCCACAATGTTGCAAACAGCTAACTGATTAAGTGCTTATTTTTTTAGGATGCGCTCAAAGCAAGTTCTTATCAGAATAATATGTAAAACTAAAAGTAACTAAATAATTTAACAAACATAATAACATTTGAACATATCATAATTTCAAACAAATAGGTGGATATGAAACTAGACATGTCTTAGAATACCTTGAAATTGTTCTTTTCTGCATAAAATCTATCATGTCAATCTACCAGCAAAAAATAAATAAAATATAAAAAATGTAACATACATTTCCAAATTCAAATCCCCCATTATTTCTAAAAACAAATAAAAAAATAAAAATACCTTTCCATATCAGTTTTGCGAGGTAACCTGTAACACAACAATAAATTTCATCAAGTATAATAATAATAATAATAAATAAAGCTTCTATAGCGCTCTTCGATGATCAAAAACCATCCTCAGAGCGCTTTACAAATATTACGAGAGAAAACAATCAAGAAGAAAAACATTATTACAACACAATATGAAGAAGTATATAAAATAAAATAATTAAAAAGATAAAAAAATAACAAATGCTCACAGTCACACTGTTCATCCCCACCCACCCACCCCTTTCACATACACATTATAGACACCATTTGAAAAAACATTTTAAAAAGAAGCATAAAAAATAATTATTTAACATAATTTAAAGTTACGTAGAAATCAAAATAATCCAGCCGGTCTTTCAAACCCCCACCCACCTTCCCTTTTCTTCACACACACACTATAGACACTCACGAACACTCAAAACATAGCATCCGGGGAGAAAAAAATAAGAAAGAAAACAAAATCAAGGCATGGACAAATAGACCCCCACCCACCTCACCTTTTCCACACGCACGCCATTTACACACTCACAATTTCTCGGGGGGGGGGGGGGGGGGAATCGGGGAATCATACGGAGGGAATCATACGAGCTCACAAATTCCTAAACAATATATGGATGCAAAACGATATTATGAGAAAGGCAGAGAGAGGAGAGAGGGGGGGGGGGGGGGGGGTAAAGGGGGGGAGAATGAGAGATGGAGAAAGAGAGAGAGAGGGACAGACAGAAAGAAAGAACACACACACACACAAACATATATATATACGCACATGCACGCACGCACGCACACACACAGAGGTGCACTTTACACGGGGTTTGTGTGTGAGATTGAAATTGAAATTACAAAGGGGAAAGGATCTTTTTGAACAGACGAGTTTTAAGGCCAGACTTGAATGCAGACAGGGACAAAGCCCCTGAGACCCCTTGTTTTACGGAACGATTGGGAGCCCCGAATTTGTATTGCTATTTTTTATTATCAAATTATCTCCCTTACAGTCATCAAACACTCACAGTTCAGAGAGCACAATCAGCTCGTGGTAGGTGCGCTGCGTGGCGTACTCAATGAGCGTGCTGAGGGAAATACTGCCCCCTCCCTGAGGTCCCGGGCCTGCCGGCACCATCATCTGTTCTTCCACTGGCGTTGGGGCCATGATGGGTTAGTAACAATCACCTGTGAAAAAAACAACACATGAGTGAAGCTTGCCAAAAGATACTATTTTCTCTTTATTTGATATTCAGTATACTCTAGGTGTAGAGTGGCACAGAGGTAACGTGTTCACCTCGTGCGCAATAAACCCGAGTTCGAACCTGGGTACAGGGGATTTTTCCTCTCACTCTGCACTAATTGTTTGAACGTGGAGTCTTTCAGAGACGATAAATCGAGGTCCTGTGTGCCCATGCACTTAGCACACATTAAACCCAGTAGCAACAAAAAAATTATCATTTGGTCCAAATTTACCCCACCCCCTCCCCCCTTTCCTTCATCATTAATACAAGTCACATGCAAAACAAAACAAATGCGCGCCTCTGGCTGCGACATGCTCTCCAGGTGGGAGTAACCCGAATTTCACAGAGACGCCTCTATGACTATAAAGTACAAAATAACAAATACCATACTGTGGTCACAGAGACAAGTCTGTGAAATTCGAGCTGTTCTCACCTGGAGGGTGCGGCCATGACTGAGTGCAGCACCACCCTTAGTGTCAATACAGTTCACATTTATGCTACAGCAGAGCTTTTGATTGTCAGTGGTCACAGGTCATTGACATGAATTAACGGTGATTTTACAGTATTTGCAACCCAGCTAGCCACCTGCCAAAGTCAGTTCAGCGGGTTGGTATCACACACTATCAGGTTGGTTAAGGTTAGTTTAAATTTAATGAAACTGAATGAACACAATAAGAAGTAAGAGTAACTCAGTACTAAAATTAAGACTCCAAAAGCTGTGAAAACAAGGGTGGTAGGGTGTGCATGTGTGTGTGTGTGTGTCTGTGTGTGTGTATGTGAGGAAAAAAGAGTTGCGTGCAAGCATTGTATTTTATTTTCAAGTGAATTATTTTGTTTGCTTTTAATTTTCTTGTTATGAACTCCATGTAAAGCGTACTCTTCTCTCTTTTCTTCTTCCCATTGCCGTATTGGGGATGTTTATCATGCCCCACGCCCAAAGTCTTCATTTAGACTGCAATTGACGCACAGGATGCATGCTATGTAAGTTTGTGCCATCCATTCCACCGGCGCAACATGGCCTACTCCTACCGAATAGTGGAATGGGCTTTAACATGTGCACAAGATCTTTGTGCATGCGTTCGCACATGGTTTAAACTTAAAGACTCATCCGAAGGACTTTTTCCCCAACTGACGTCAGGTACCCATTTACACCTAGGTAGTAGGTGGAGTGAGGAAAATATGAGTAAAGTGCCTTTCCAAAGGACACACCACTGCGACCCGAGCTGGATTCAAACCTGCACACTTGCAAACCTGACGGATTACGAACCAGCGACTCTAACCACCGTGCCACAGCGGCACTGAGCTCACATGAGAAAGAGCGCTATATAAATTCACATTATTATTATTAAACTGCAACTTTGCCTTTAATCAAATGAATACACATTGAATCAATAACAATCTGCCGTTGAGTATCCACAATGACAATAATCAGTTTTATTTTATACTATGGTCGAGGTCTGAAGTCGGGCATCGAAAACAAAACAAAATCCTAATCTAAGATGACCCAGCCAGCCAGGTCGCGCATTTTATTGTATCAGTATAAGTATCGGGTGTACGTTGAATTGTGTATAGATCTTCCCATTCCCCCACCCCCTCCCTCGCTCCCTTTTTTCCCCATTTTCTTGCCTACTCCCATGATTCAACCAACCAAAATCCTTACCACCCTTTTCCCTTCGATTCAACTGTTCAATGCCTGTCCCCGAAACAATCCAATCACCCCACAGCAGCCGCGACGTCAACTGCAAGTTTAGGTTTAGGTGCTCTCCCCAGTTTTTCCCCACGTTGGCATTTATATCCAAAATTGGATCCTGCCGACGAACCTCATCAATATCAAGATCAAGAAGAGTGTCCCCTCTTTCTACAGCGTTAGAGCCTGTTAGATGCTGCTTTGTCGCCGCACTACTTGGTTTACATTCTACCGGAAGTCACCAAGTTTTCAATTGTTTATAAGCACAGCAGCTGTGACGCAAGGCCAAACAATAAATGCCTCTTTATGCACTTTAATGAAGACCGTCACAATGTTCTTCTTCTTTCTCCATTTTTCTTCCTATTGGGGATGTTTATTCTGCCCCACGCCCAAAGTCTTCATTTAGACTGCAATTGGCGCACAGGATGCATGCTATGTGAGTTCATGTAATCCATTCCACCGGCACAACATGGCCTACTCCTACCGAATAGTGGAATGGGCTTTAACGTGTGCACAAGATCTTTGTGCATGCGTTCGCACACGGGATCTCGGTTTAAAGTCTCATCCGAAGGACTTTTTCCCCAACTGACGTCAGGTACTCATTTACACCTGAGTGGAATGAGGAAATTAGGAGTAAAGTGCCTTTCCCAAGGACCCATCTTTCCAAAGGACCAGAGCTGGATTCAGTTCAAACCCGCACACTCGCAAACCTAGCGAATTACGAGCCAGAACCAACTGAGCTACACAATACTGTCAAACATCAGCAAAAAAGCAAACAAGATCCTTGGCTTTCTGAGGCGCAGCCTGAAGACTACAAATAAAAGGCTGAGAGAAACAGAACCATCAAAAGGATGATGGTACGTGGTTGTCATCTGCAAGAAGAAGCCTTTGTCCGCCCAGTACTGGAGTACTCCAGCCCAGTGTGGAACCCCTACACCAAGAAAGACATTCACACCCTGAAAAAGTCGGGTGGCACACATGCAGATACCATGTACCATCAAACCTCCCGCGTGGATGAGATCCTCACAACACTAGAGCGGTGGCCATCCTCGGAAGAAATTTTAAGGAGAAAGAACAAAAGGCTGGAGATCTTCT
>JAGGCT020001191.1:27500-30000 GCA_017654935.2 Phymorhynchus buccinoides
CTCACACACACACACACACACACACACACACACACACACACACACACACACAGAGGGTGGGGCTGCACTAGCACTAGCACTAGCAGCGACACTCACATGAGAGCAACCAAATTTTCACATCTAGACGAGTTGTTGCATTCTCAAAATGGATTTGTTCTCAACATGTCTGCGCATGTGCGAAATCGATCATGACGTACCAGAGGTTCCGTTAGACCGGCATATGCTGGTTTTTACCGATATTTTTTGGTCTAGTACCGATAAAAATTAATGTCATCGGTATCGCGTACCGGTACCTGAGACTTTCTTTCGAGCTGGTAAGGAAAGACCCTGCGTCACACACAGGTCTACGTCAGGCAGATGCGCGATAAAAGTTTTGCGTCATGCTTACGTAAATAGCAAGGTTGTGTTCCCGCTTGTGGGCTTCCCGCTCTCTGCTCTCCGGTTTCTTATCTGTATGCCCCCCTCTGACGTCTTTCTGTCGTTCTGTTTGTCTGATGATGACGACAACATCACAAAAGTGATGTAACTTGGTCTTAAAAGGCAACATACAATGACGCATTACGATTGCATAGATCTATGTACAGATATTTTCTGCACAGCGAAGTTTGATTGCACCGGCTGTGTGATGGCCAATACCGGAATATTTTCCTGTTGCCGGTACTGTCCACCGAAACTTTTGGTAGGCTAGCGGAACACAGAATGTGTGTGTATGTGTTGTCGACCTAGATTCAGTCATATGATAATGAAATCCATATCGTTAACCTGGGCCTGTATTCACGTTGAGATAGCATGAGACTTAGCATGATGCTAACTTAGAAGCTCTTCCAATGTCCTATAGGATTTAATAGGACTTTTGGAAGAGCTTCTAAGTTAGCATGATGCTAAGTCTCATGCTATCTCAACGTGAATACAGGCCCTGGTCATGTCATAATTTGCAACCTCACTCTGCCAAAACAAAGTAATTTTAATGCCTGTGCATATCTGTTTGTTGTTCCAGAGCAGTACGCCCAAGCTTTTAACTTCCGGGCAGAATAGTCATCCGAAACAGGGAGAACTATACCCATAAACTTTAAAAATGCTGGCTAAATTCTTCCTGTAGAGTTTGGATTTTGGAACTAGCTCAAGAAGCTTGTTCAAGTTGTCAAATGCTATGAACATTGCTGCAAATTTAAAAGAATTTTGCCAATGTACAACTTGAACCCACGCCGCTGGTGAGGAATAGATATTGATCACCATCGAGTTCCACTGAGTTTGTAAATATTTGAAAACAAAATTTGTTAACCTACACCTTAAAGACGGCACCGGCACCATTGATTGAGACGGGGACTTGTTGGAGGGATGGAGGGGGACGTGTCTGACACACCAGAGCTAACACAGGCTAATTATACTGGTAAGTGCCTCCTTGCGATTGTTCGTGTGCATGTTGATTGTCTGTCTTCTCGGCGGGCAGTGAGTTCTCTATTCTGTGTGCTATCATTTCAGTTATCACAGAATCACTTCAACTATGAACAGTAGAATTTTTATGCGAAACATATTCACTGTCCTGTTGAATGACTGTTGCAGTTGGTGAGGGCTTGATGCCATAGTAGGCGACACATCTATTATTATGCTTGATGTAATTGTAGGATTTGTATCATGTCGAGCATGATAGTCTCAATGTAAATAGGCCAGTAATCTGGTCATTTTAACCCCTTGACTGCCAGAAAAAAATAAAGAAAAAGGAATCATTGTACAAATAATGCCATAAAAAAAGACAACTAATAGAGCCAATCTGGCAAAATGGTCTGGGGATATAACTCTCTTGACTATTAGAGCAAAAACCAGAATCTCAGAGTTATAAATTTATTATTCCTCTTCATCTGATGATGTCATCAGTGATGTCATCAAGTCAGTATGTGATACGTTATATGGCAGTCAAGGGGTTAATATTTTCTTGTATACCTTGTCATTTCTTCTTTGTATCATTTTTTGAAGATGCGCTGTCTTTTTATATCACATTTCGACATTTGTCCCCTTGTCTACTACCCCTCTCCAGCACCCCTCCCTCCAACTTCAACCCACACTTTTCTGAACCCTTTTGCAGCTGATGTCAGTTAGCAGACTCTTCTTCTTGAGTTCTTCTTCCAATAAGTCACCAAAGTCATTATTGACCATTATGTCAAGGGGTGAAGAGGTTGAAGAAAATGAAAGAAAGAAATGAAAACAAAGAGCCCCCTCATGGGGATACCGGGGGGGTCTTTTGTATAAATAGTTCCTGCATCTTCTGGAAGTTCTGTGCTTGTAGCTTCCTCTAATCTGTCACTCTTTGACTGCCTTTTCCCTTTGCTTACTGTCATCTACTATCTTTCTGCCTTTCCAGTCGATTGTGCCTTTTTTCAAGAAACACTTTAAAAAAGATTTCCTCCAGCCGAAGTCGGACATGCTGGGCCTAATTATTTCTTTCTTAGGCGCATAATGGCTGCATGATGCATCTGCGCTCATAAGTGACAGGAAACTGTCT
>JAGGCT020001191.1:40000-42500 GCA_017654935.2 Phymorhynchus buccinoides
CATGTTGCTAAGGACATAAGTATGTGTATCTTTGGGGAAAGTATTGATGTGTGTGTGTGTGTGTTTGTGTGTGTGTGTGCGTGCGTGCGTGTGTGTGTGCGTGTGAGAGCTGATCAGTCAGCACATCGAGACACAGAACAGGTAAATACAGACAGGCTTTTTACAAGACAGCAGGCCTCCAAATCGTCCCGCAAAACAAGACGTCCGAGGGACTCCTTCACTTACAGTATAGAGGGTCCTAGAGGCGGGATAGAGGGTCCCAATGGCATTGCAAATGCTAAAAATAATTTTTCTAATGCATCCCTGGGACCTTCTGCACATTCTTTTAGAGGGTCCTTTAGAACTTTAGTGTTTCATAGACCCCTGGGAGCCCTGGAAAGGTTTTCTACTATTTTGATCCCCGTCTCTCTATGTGCCTGCCTGTCTGTCTGTCTATCTCTCTTCATTTGGAGAATGAGTCCCATACATTTACCCAGACTCAGGACTCAGAACCCAACATTGAGAGAGTTCAAAACGTTCCCAGGTCAGCCCAGAACGTCCAGCAGTCCAGCCCTCCTGCGTCACGGCGGGGTGTCCAGTCGGGGGGGAGGGGGTCCGGTGGAGAACCGGCGCAGTTACCCGGACAGCGCGCAGGCCCAGCAGATCCTGGAGGACTATTACGATGGTTACGGCAGCAGCAGTACGGCAGGGGGCAGCACCAGTGGCTACGGCAGCGGAGGTATGATGTGGTCTTCTTTCCTTGTGTTTTTTTTTTCTTCTAAGTTCTGTCATCGACTTTGAATGTTGTCGGTGGCGTTCAAAGATATCAAACTCATTTCTTTTTATTCTTCTTCTTCTTCTGCCTTCCCAGGCCATATGGCCATAATGGGTATATGTCTGGTTTTCAGTTTTCACTGGTCTCCCCGCTCAGAAGTCGGAGTGTGGCTGCCCACATGTCAGGGTAATCAAAAACGGTCACACGCGTAATTTTCTCATCCCTAACTGGTGCATTTGTACCATAGTGTTCAAGTGCTTCAGCTGATGGGATGACCCTGGATTCTTTTAGCCAAGGTACAAAAACTACCGTATTTTATGGACTACAGTACTCCCTCCCATGAACGACCATTAAAATGCACCAACAAAGTGGTCTTAAAAGGGAGGTGGTCTGAAATGGGAGGTGGGTGGGAGAGGTCATGACAAACATAAACACAAACACATAAGTTTACACATAAACAACAAACTACCCTGTATATTTTAAAGCAAGATTTTACTGACACAGTAACTGGATTATATTCCAAGTGCATCAATTTGAAATACCCATAAACCAAGTTCTCCTCGCATCACAAAACCACTCCCAAACTAGGTCGTTCAGGTCTGACTACGTATGGCGTATTTTCGCTTTGGCCGTACATTTGTTCAGCTGTTTCGCCAGCTTCCCATCGAGCTGTCAGTGATTCTCGCTTGAGAATTATTGTTTGGATTTGGGTTTTTCCAACACCCAAGGATTGTGCAATGGATCGGCAGCTTTCCCTTTTGTCACTTCTTTCAATAACTTTGATTCTTTCTTCAAGAGTAGGCCTAAGAATTTTCCTTTTCTTCTCTGACATTGTGATCGTGAGAGAGGAAGCTGTCTGCTACATGCATGCGCATTGAGCTACTTTTCACTAGGGGAGATAACTAACCACGCAGAATGATGGAAACTGCACAACTGTGCTCGTTGAGCGAAGGTTCAGCGACAAATCTGACCAGCTTTCTATGTTTTCTGTTCTTTTCCACGATCTTTGTGGGTTCGATTTTTGTGACATGGTCGTAAAAATCGGAAGGCAAGAGGTCGTTAGTCAGGTATTGGAGGTGGTCGCTGATGAGAAGACACTCAAAGAGTAAAACCGATCGGTCACTGAAAATCAGGTCGGAAAGTGGAGGTGGTCGCTGAATAGAAGGTCGTATGAGGGAGGGAGTACTGTGTAAGACAATACTTTTTTCTAGACTGAGACCCCTGCACCTTATAATGTGACTGATAATATAGCAAGAAACTATAATAATGAAATCTGTATTTTGTGTAAAATTTGGGGGGTGCGCCTTATAATCAGGTGCACCTTGTAGTCTGTGTTGTTTGTTGTTGTTGGTTGTCTTACCCTGGCTTAAAGACTCCAGGGATCATCCCAATAGCCGAAGCACTTGAACACTATGGTACAAATGCACCAGTTAGGGATGAGAACATTGTGTGTGTGACCGGTATGTGTGTGACCGTTTTTGATTACCCTGCCATGTGGGTATCCACACTCCGACTTCGTAGGATGGTAGTCCATAAAATACGGTACATTCTGAGAGTGGTCTGTGTTACCTAAACACATTCGGAACTTATTCGCCAATCAATTTATGCACAGCAGCGTTACTAAAGCCTCCTTGTGCCTCAGGCGGCGGTGGCGGCTACGACTACCCGGGCAACATGCGCTCGCCCCCCTTGCGCAAGTCCACGGATTTCGCCCACACGGGAGGGGACAACCTGGGCGCCCCCCTC
>JAGGCT020001191.1:47500-50000 GCA_017654935.2 Phymorhynchus buccinoides
TGTCTAAACCTGAAGTAAAAACCCGTAGTCTTCTTTCATATCTCCTTTTGTTTATGTACGTTTTGTTTGTGTGTATGGCTGGAGTGATTTGTGAGTTTTTTTAATAATTAAAAATCGTTGCGATGCGAATGAGTTAATCCTGCGACTATTTGTGGTGGCCTGAGTGAGAAACTTTTCTGCTGGAACGATGCCCTGGTTTTTTTTACAATTAAAAAAAAATGGAAATCATGATATGAACTGCCTGTTTCAGTTGTTGGGGAAGGAGAAGGAGGTGGAGGAGTGGGGCCATCGTTTCCAGGAGATGAAGACCAACCACCAGCAGCTGCGGGTCAAGCTGGACAGCGTGGAGACGTACCTCCAGGACCTGCCCACCGCCGAGGAGACCATCAAGAACACGCAGGAAATATCCTTCACTCTTGTTTGTTTTTGCCCCCATTGTCATGTTTGTTGCTATAGATTACTCTGTTGAGTTTTGTCATTTTTGGCTTTAACCCTCTCACTCTGATCAATCGAACCGATAATCTATATTGAGTACCAAGTGATGGGAAGTAACTCCGAACGTCACACCAAATCTTTTATTTAAAAAAATCACCCAGAATAAAGTCTAACTCACATTTCATTTCTGAAAGATGCATATTGAATAGCAATGATGATATTTTCATTCTAAAGCTAACACACTGTCACACAACAAACCATGAATTGGAATTAAAAAATCCGTAATGGCGCTCCGAGCATCGCGCCGAGTCAATACTGCGCACGTCACGTGGAAAGAAGAAAAACATTTGGGGTCACTTCGAAAAATCCGTTCAAAAAGACTAGTGGGTCCTTTCCCTTGCTGTAAGAACCAAAAACGGACCACTGAGAGTCAGGAACAGGAAGAACTAACTTAGTATATTGCATTGTGGGTAGGGCAAAAGTGAAAGTGAAACTACTAGACCGGGCGTTCAGCGGGCGCAATCGGGGGCTACGGGAGCCAATGGTAAAGAAAAAATCGGTCGGATCTGGCGTATGCAGCCGTGAGAGGGTTAAAGACCTCCTTTTGTGCCTTCAGTCTGAGTGCACCTACAATGCTGTGTCGCCATATCATCTGGAAATTCTAAGTACAGTGGAACCTCCATATAAGACCTCCCATTATAAGACTCCCTCCCATATAAGATCTACTTCTCTGAGACACTACCCTTCTTTGTAAGTATTAAAATTACCTCCCTTATAAGACCCCTCCCTTGCAAGACCTCATTTTGGGTGATTTTTGAAGGTGTTATAAGGGAGGTTCCACTGCAGAGTCAAACCGCACCTAAGGGGTACCTTAGTATCATGAGTACCAGGGCCGTCATCAGGACAGGTTTATTCAGCCTCTTCTCTACTTGTATGCCAGTCAGTCTTTTCTGACCAAGACTGTCAGATAGCAGAGGGGGCAGCTGCTATTCCAGCAGGCTGGGCTAGAATTTGTTTATAGCGGAGATACCTTGTTACTAAAATAGTCTCTAATCTGTCTCTCTCTTTGACTCTGCCTTTTTCCTTGCTTTGTGTCATCTACTATCTTTCTGACTTTTTTGGCCCATTCTCCTGCCTTTTCCCCCCAAAAAAATCTTCCGTACAGTTTTCTCCTTTGAGCTCCTTCGAAAATGGAATGCGTTGGCTGAATGCAGCGAGGAGACCAGTGGAAACTGGAAAACGGACACATACGTACCTTACCCATTGCGGTCTTATGGCCTGGGAACACAGAAGAAGAAGAAGACGATCAGAGAGAGAGAGAGATTAGTGGATGCTAACGATCGTTTGAAAAAAAAATGTTTTTAGAGAGATTACGAAGTATGGTGTTCACAAGGCAGAAAGTAGAGAAAAACTTCTAGTCCCCCAAACTGTTTTCTGAATGAAGAAAACAAAATAATCTGATCTCCGGCTTTTAAAAAAAAAAAATATAAAAAAAGAAGAAGAAAAAGAAGAACCAAGTCCTTAACCACTGGTCCACATCCTGCGCCTGAAGGAGGAGCACGCGCAGAGCAGGTTCCGGGCGGAGGACCTGGACAGGAAGCTGACGCAGACGCGCAAGCAGCTGAGCGCCCGCGACCTGCAGCTGAGGGACCTGGAGCACAGGGAGGGGGAGGAGCGCCGCAGGGCGGAACAGCTGCAGCGGGAGCTGGACCGGGCGCGGCAGGAGGAGGGTCCGGCCCAGGCGCTGTTCTCCACGGAGCGCGAGCTGCAGCAGACGCGGCAGGACAAGGAGCGGCTGGTCATCGACCTGGAGAAGGCCAAGAAGGTGAGAAGCGAGGACGTGTGGGTGCTGGGTGTAGAGTGCATGGGTGCTACTCTTTCATTTTTACACTGATTTCAGTATTTGAATTTTACCAGAAACTGAACTTCAGTTTTGTTTCATTTATCTCCCCCCAAAAAAAAAAAGGACCACAAGCGATTTGGGGCGTTTTGAACTTGGTTGTTTTATCTTGGAAGTTTACAAAGGCAATGTATAGTAATAATTTTGCAAGGCTTATCAAACTCA
>JAGGCT020001192.1:0-25000 GCA_017654935.2 Phymorhynchus buccinoides
CTAATCTACCACTCTTTGGCTCTGCCTTTTCCCTTTGCTTTCTATCATCTACTATCTTTCTGACTTATTGGTCCATTCTCTTGCCTTTGAAAAAAAAATCTTCCAAATAATTTTTCTCTTTTGAGCTCCTCCAAAATCGGAATGTCGGCTGTATGCATTTACTCATTATGGCCATATGGCCTGGGAACGCAGAAGAAGAAGAAGTCTGTGGAAGTCTTTGGTTGGGTACAACATGCCTGTTTAGAGTAAGAAAACTCAGCACTGGCTGTGATTTACCATATTTCTTTTACTATAAGGGAATACTTTTTTCCGCAGACTGAGACACCTGTGCCTTAAAATATGACTAATAATATACAGACAAACCCCTATTTTACGACCCTCTGTTAAGCGACCACCTCTCATTTGAGACCGGATTTGTTGGCACGGATGCATTTTACTATGTAAACGACCTCTCTTAAACGACTTCCTCTAAAACGCGACTTACGACCGCCATTTTGTTGGTTTTTACGACCATTGTTGTCGTCTGCATAGACTTTGAGCAAAGGGAAACAACCACGGTCAAGGGCCTGAAAGCGGAGTCGCTTCCCTTGTTGTAGAAAATATGGCGGAAAGCGTAGGAAAAGCACGAAAACCACTGACTTTGAAAAAGAAAACCACTGACTTTGGACGAGAGTGGAGGTGATTAACAGAAGTCGGCGAAGTGAAACTGTAATACATCGATTGCACAATCCTATGGAGTTGGAAAGACCCAAATCCAGTTTTAATATGTCATTGTATGTGTGCATGAAGAAGAGAGTATGAACTGTGCTGAACTTTTTCTTTCTACAGCTGCCAGTGAAAACCTCCGTCATACGACCCCTCCAATTTACGACCGATTTTTCCGGACATTTTGGAAGTCTTAAAATAGAGGTTTGTCTGTAGTAAGAAACTATAATAACAAAATCAGAATTTTTTGTAAAATTTGGGGTGTGCACATTATAATCAGGTGCATCTTGTAGTCTGAAAAATACGGTACTTTCAACAGCTTTGTTGGCTGATTGTCTGCTAACTGTGTACCTTCAAATTACCATTACACGCTCTTCAGTTGGAGCCCACAAGGCAGGCGACAGATCGGGCGACCAAAGACAATGTGGAGGCGATCCTGTGAAGAGGAAATAAAAGAAGTGCGGCCTGTCCGGAGGGCGACTCTAGAAATGCTGCTCCAAACCATGTTGGACTAAAACAGTTGCGATCGTGTCGATCTTTACGAACTCTGCACACGTAAATGCGAAGTCTCCATGTTGAAATTAGGTGATCGGTCGTTGTGCAGAATCCAGTATTTAGTAGGTGCGTTATGGTGAAGATTAGGTCTGTACTGTTATGTGTAGTTTGTGTGCGAGTGCAACACGGGCCATCAAATTCGCTGTGGCTTTCGATCACAAGTTCGTCTGCTTGTCTTCTCAAGTTCGTTTTTCTTTTTCAGTCTCTTGCGGCCTAGACACTGAATGCGGCTTTATTGTTGTTTTTTCAAGAATTTTAATAAAATTCAGGGGGTGAGGCCTAGACAACAGTGTGCTTTGTAGTCCGGAAAATACGGTAGGTGTATTCATTGTCAAACCAATCTTTCTGACGTCTTTTCTGGGCAGTGTGTGTGTTCACCAACGCGGGCTGTCACTGCGGGACGTACCTGAGCCCCGGCAAGGTGCGGGCCCTCCCCCAGCGCCTGGGCCCGGGGAGCCTGACCCGCGTGCTGATGGAGACGGTGCAGGCCTGCATCAACTGTGCCGCTGACGAGAGGAAGGTCTACCACATGGTGAAGGAGGGCGGCGGAAAGGCCTGCATCATGGGTGGGTTGTCGTCCTTGTCATTGTCGTCGATGCCTCGTCTTCGTCATTGTCGCTTTATAGCTGTCAACTTCATTGTTGTTGTTGTCATCAGCTGAGAGGATGAGATGAGAGGAAGGTCTAAGTGACTGACGTGAGTGGGTTATTGTCTTGATCAGCGTTAACATCATTGGGTTGTTATCATATGTTGTCTGTGAGTGTATTTGTATGTGTATCCTCTAACGTTTGTGTATGTGTTGGTGTATGTGGTCAGTCCGTGCAACTCAGTTGCCATAGCTTACTGTATGAAAGATGAATGATGAGTCAGTGTCGATAAATGTGTGTGTGTGTGTGTGAGAGAGAGAGTGTTGCTTTGTATATATTGTTGCTGGTTTGTATAATTCTTAAACACTATTTTTGTTGTCAACTTGTCGATGAATATTCGATTGTAAAGCGCTTTGGGCTCATTTGAGGTAAAGCGCTATATAAATGTACTATTATTATTATTATTATTGTTCTCGTTGTCATTATTATTGACCACTATTAACTGTGCCACCAACAAGAGGAAAGCCTTCCATACAGTGAAGGAGGGGAGGGGTGGAAAGGCCTGTTTTATGGGTGGGTATCTGGTTATACCTTCAGTCTAGCGAAGTGAGAGGGTCAAGATTCGAACATACTGCTACGTCATTCAGCTCGCACAACACAAGAAAACATCACGGAGAATTCACATCGTGGAAATCTAGAGGTTTAATAATAACACACACGAATGTCCACAACACACAGGCTTTCACAGGCAGCAAGCCTCCACCCACTATGCTACCGGTACCCAACCCCACGTCACAAGACTACCCATTACGTCAAAACCATAACGTTGCTAAGGAGATGCACATCGACTTCCTCCCAAGTCCCATCACTCCAACATCTCTCAGATCTCCTTCATAACAATACAATGCACAGCGTTTCTCTTTCTCTGTAATATTCAAAGAAAACCCTGCAGTTGCAGTTAATCATTCTAGCCTTGCCTTGAGAATTCAGTGCAGGAGCCAAGGGTGCTGAAAGCTTCAGGGTGTTAATTTAGACACATGCAGACCTGCCACTTGCTCCGATTTCAGAGGAGCAGCTCAGATATGTTGAGCATTGCTCCTAGCTCCTCTTGCAACCTCCCCAGCTCCTATGTTTTAAAATCTGTCTTGTATACATTTTCCACTCAATTTCACAACAAAGAGCATGCATTCAAAGCACCAGCTAATGGACATCTAAGGGTCAGCATGAGACAGTGAGGGGCTACACGAAAATGGATCTCAAATTGACAATGGTCAATATTTCTTACTCTAAAATGGATCTCAAACTGACAAAAACAACTGCATGTTTGAAGAACAAAAGAGAAGGCCGCACATTTCGAAGTGGCAATGGATTTTACTGGGGGGGGCCAGTGCCAGCCCCTAGATTCTCGCTCCTCTTTTTTATTCTCAGAATGTGGCAGGTCTGCACATGATACATTTCCAACCTTACAATGCACCAGCTCTTTTCCGTAGTGACGTGTCCAGGCAAATCCTGCAGCAAGATCCCAGCAACGGTGGAACGCACATCAACATTCTAGTCGTACCTGGAAAGTTTGTTTGAGGAGGAATGCTGGTTTGGGCTTAGGAGAAAGAAAAAACCCGAAACTCTTCAACTTTCTAATGCATAGTCTGTTCTTTTGCCCCCAGTGACATATCAAGGCGAGTCGTACAGCAAGCAGACCTGTTTACTCTACTCTTTTCGAGTAGTGTTCTACTCAATTTGGACCTCTACTACTCTTCAAAATTGAAAATAATGCTCTAACTAACTTTTCAGTGAACATTGTTTGATGGTTTAATGAATAAAACTACACATTTTGAGCCAAATCTACTCATTTCAGCTATCCAGACTACTCAAGACTTGTGTATGGGGTAAGCAGGTCTGAGCAAGAAACTAACAGCGGTGGATGTTCTGATCGTACCTGGAGAGTTTTTTTGAGGAGCTCGGGGGCCTGAGTGATTTTAGTATTTTGACTAGCGGTTTTAGGTGCCCGCTTCACACGTTCAGACCCAATGCCAACAACAACAAAGGAAACCAAAAAACAGACCCGTCGCAAGATTCGAACTCTGCACCTCTCGCACGGGACACAATAACTTACACCACTGGCTCTACTTTACTTATCAGTAGCTTCCCCTGATTGCCTCATTTTGACTTCTCAGTAATGGTGTTCTCATCTGCTCCAAACAGCTAAAATCCGTAATTTTTCTAACTGAATTTCGCGACAGTAATTCTAGGCAAATGCACAAAACATGACAGCAACACAGAAAAGGCACCTCAGATCGGAAACGCATATGTAAGATAGCGCCTCACAAAACCTGTGTCTCTGACACAGTGACACATCAAGGCAAGTCATACAGCAAGAATCTAGCAGCGGTGGAACGCACGTCGACATTCTGGTCGTACCTGGAGAGTTTTCTGGAGGAGCTGGGGGCCTTGTTAAGTATTCTACTTCATTGACAGAATTCCTCACAAAACTTATTTTTCTTTCTCTCACACAGTGACGCATCAAGGCAAGTTGTACAGCAAGAACCTAGCAGCGGTGGAGCGCACGTCGACATTCTGGTCGTACCTGGAGAGTTTACTGGAGGAGCTGGGGGCCTGTGAGAATCTGCTGTCCAGCCAGCCCCTGGCCGGCCCCTGCCCCAAGTGCCAGCAGCACCGGCACCGCCACAGAAACCCCTCCGCTTCATCCGCCTCTGCCACTGCCTCTCATAGTGAGTAACTCTGTTGGTGTTCAGCGCTATTAACCCTCTTGCATTCGCATTTGTCAGAGTGATGTTGCGCAACTTGTGTATGGTCATAATAGTAGAACAACCTTGCTGCGTGCTGTTGCAGTGTCCGAGGACGACGTAGACGTGGTGGTCACCAAGAGGCGCTGGTCCACAGAGTCCACCGACAGCCTGCGGGTGAAACCGCCCAAAATGCCCCTCTTACACTCCGCCTTTGAAGCCGAAGGTAGGCATAAAGCCGCCCAAAATGCCTTGCAAACACTCCGCCTTTGAAGCCGAAGGTAGGCATAAAGCCGCCCAAAATGCCCCGCTTACACTCCGCCTTTGAAGCTGAAGGTAGGCACAAAGCCGCCCAAAATGCCCCGTAAACACTCCGCCTTTGAAGCCGAAGGTAGGCACAAAGCCGCCCAAAATGCCCCGCAAACACTCCGCCTTTGAAGCCGAACGTAGGCACAAAGCCGCCCAAAATGCCCCGCAAACACTCCGCCTTTGAAGCCGAAGGTAGGCACGAAGCCGCCCAAAATGCCCTGCAAACACTCCGCCTTTGAAGCCGAAGGTAGAGGATTGAGGATAATACTAGTAATAAAACAAGATGAATTAATGTCAAGATTTTGCACACAAAAGCCCCCTGTGGGGATTGCTGGGGTTCTTTTGTATAAATAGTTCCCCCACCTTATGGAAGTTCTGTGCTTGTAACTTCCTTTAATTTGTCACTCTTCTTTGATTGCCTTTTTCCTTTGCTTACTGTCACCTACTGTCTTTCTGCCTTACCGTTCCATTCTCCTGCCTTTTTTCAAGTACAACTTTCAAAAAGATTTCCTCCAGCCGAAGTCGGACTTGCTGGGCCTAACTATTTCTTAGCTAGGCGTATAACCACACAAAAAAGAAAATGCCCCGCAAGAACTTTACCTTTGAAGCCAACGGTCGGGTGATATTAACATATAACAGTGGTCCATTGAAGAGGTGATGATGATGACATTGATGATGATGATGATCACATTTCAGCAAGCTCGACGACAGGTGACACACACTCAGTGGCAGTCCCTCGGTCGTCAGACCCAAACCTGTGGTCCATTGAGGAGGTGGTTCAACACATCGCTGACACCGACACGGGACTCGATGTCTACGTCGACTTGTTCAGGAAACATGTGAGTGCTTTTAATTGTTAACCCTTTTGCCAACAAAAATGTCTGTCAAATTTACCTGTGCACAGAAAGGTTTGCGTATGAAACACTGTCAATTCCCCTTTGACATGCAGGGCTCCCAATCATCCCGCAAAACAAGGGGTCCCGGTGACTCCTTCACTTACAGTATAGAGGGTCCTAGAGGCAGGATCGAGGGTCCCAGTGGCATAGTGAATGCTAAAAAGAATTTTTCTAGTGCATCCCTGGGACCCCCTGCACATTCGTTTAGAGGGTCCTTTAGAATTTTAGTGCTTCATATACCCCCAAATGGGGGTCCCTGGGAGCCCTGGACATGTATCAAATAAGGCCTTTCCTTATTTCCAAAAATTACTAAGATAACTTCTTTGGATAACAGATCCTAATTTCATGCCTTTTGGTGACAAGGTGTTAAATCAGTGTGGTGCAGAAATGTGACATCGGCGGTGAAAGGGTTCAACCCCCTGTGGGGATCTTTAAGTATGAACAGTCTCCCCCAACCTTCTAGAAGTAGCAGCTTTCTCTAATCTATCACTCTCTTTGACTGCTTTTCTCTTTACTGTCATCTGCTTTTTGTGTGTGGGTTTTTGTTGCCTTGTTGACCCATTCTCCTGCCTTTTTCCCAAACAGAATCTGAATAACTGTCTCCTCTTGAGCTCCTCCGAAATGGGAATGTGTTGGCTGAATGCAGTGAGACCAGTGAAAACTGAAAACTGAAAATACATCATGTGACCCAGCACCACCACGAAAGGGACATTAAATGTCAAAGTGACCATTCTGAGAAAACTATCCATTTGAAAACTTCAAACAATTCTCTTTCCAATGATACAAGAACCATTCTTGTACTGTGGAACCTCCCTTATAAGACCTTCAAAAATCATCCAAAATGAGGTCTTATAAGGGAGGGGTCTTGAAAGGGAGGTAATTTTAATACTTACTAAAAAGGGCAATGTCTCAGAGAAGTAGGTCTTATATGGGAGGGAGTCTTATGAGGGAGGGTTCACTGTATCCTTTTCCGTTCCAGAGTTATGAGCATTTAACCTTTAGCACGCCAACAGTGACCTGTGTCACTGAGGTGCGCTTTCTCCCTGCAGCCAGCGGCGACACAGGTCGCCACACTGAGGGCGCTTGAATTTGGCGCCGGGAATTTTCCATGAGCTTTGGCCTTGACCTTTTCTTAAGCGTGCATCCGGTTTCAGAACGAGGCTCCGAGTCAATCTTACATTTATGGCGAATGTATCTTCAGTTATTGCAGTTTTTCGATCTTTTTAAAATTAAGACTAGAGTTTCCCAACTGTGTCAAGATGGCGATTACGGGGTTGAAGCAATCGTACTCGGTGTTGATTCTGGCGAATAATTTAAAAGTTTTATGCAATTATCTTCAAAATACAGGTGATAGAGCGATGGGAAAGACACTGAATCGATGTGACAGCTATTCTGAGTACATGACATTGTACATAGAGATAAAAGAGACGATGTACATACCTGCTCTCTGTTTCCAGGAGATTGACGGCAAGGCGTTCATGCTGCTCAACAGTGATATGATGATGCATGACATTACACCTGCTCTCTGTTTCCAGGAGATTGACAGCAAAGCCCTCATGCTGCTCAACAGTGAGATGATGATGAATTATTATACTATGAAAAACTGTGTCGATTACATACATTATGTGATTAATTGTTTCAGGAGATTGACGGCATGGCCTTCATGCTGCTAAACAGTGAGATGATGATGAAGTACATGACATTGTAATGTATTTAGAGAGATGATGTACATACTTGCTATATCTTTCCAGGAGATTGACGGCAAGGCGTTCATGCTGCTCAACAGTGACATGATGATGAAGTACATGACATTACACTTGCTCTATCTTTCCAGGAGATTGACGGCAAGGCGTTCATGCTGCTAAACAGTGAGATGATGATGAAGTACATGACATTGTAATGTATTTAGAGATAAAAGAGATGATGTACATACTTGCTATATCTTTCCAGGAGATTGACGGCAAGGCGTTCATGCTGCTCAACAGTGACATGATGATGAAGTACATGACATTACACTTGCTCTATCTTTCCAGGAGATTGACGGCAAGGCGTTCATGCTGCTCAACAGTGAGATGATGATGAAGTACATGGGGCTCAAGCTGGGCCCTGTCCTCAAGCTGTGCAACATCATCGAGAAGCTGAGAGCCAGACCCAAATGACCTCACACGATCACCTTGCTTCATGGAGTGCTTGACCCAAGTGTACATGTTCCCTTCATTTGTCTTCATTGAGAGCTTGACAAAATGACTGCC
Organism: Phymorhynchus buccinoides; assembly: GCA_017654935.2. Classification (NCBI taxonomy): domain Eukaryota; kingdom Metazoa; phylum Mollusca; class Gastropoda; order Neogastropoda; family Raphitomidae; genus Phymorhynchus; species Phymorhynchus buccinoides. The sequence goes on from JAGGCT020001192.1 coordinate 8,049, forward strand.
AGTCCAACCCCTGTGGGGATACCGGGGGGGGGGGGGTGTCTTCCGTACAAATAGTTCCCCCACCTTCTGGAAGTTCTGTGCTTGTAACTTCCTCTTATCTGTCTCTCTCTTTGACTCTGCCTTTTTCCTTGCTTTGTGTCATCCACTATCTTTCTGACTTTTTGGCCCATTCACCTGCCTTTTTTCTCCAAAATAATCTTCCATTTAGTCTCCTTTGAGCTCCTCCAAAATCGGAATGTGTCAGCTGAATGCAGCAAGGAGACCAGTGAAAACTGGAAAATGGACACATATGTACCCATTGTGGCCTTATGGCCTGGGAACGCAGAAGAAGAAGAAGAAGACTGCCAGTCCATTCAGTAACACATCCTTCCTTGGTTGAGAACTCGACCCAAGTAATCCATCATGATATACTCGCCTTCATCCATCTGTTTTTTGTGGAGAGCTTGACCTAAGTGACCCACCACTTAACACACACACACATCCCTTCTCTCTCTTCAGGTCTCTCTCACACTTTTCTGTAAATTCATTGACGATAAAAAGCTGAAATTTTGTTCCCACATTTAAAAAAAAAATGTGTGTGTGTGTGGAGTTTCTGCTTTATTTTCTCTGCCACGGAAATCTTGATCACAATTTTTTTTTTTAGAATTGGTTTTTGCTTTTCTTAAGGCTCCCCTGTTTACACCCACAGTTCCAATTTTTAATGTGTCAAGATAAAAACATGGGAGAAGCTTTAACAACCATGTTGATCAAAGGAATGTCAAATGTGACATAGCACCATGAAAGGGACATTAAGTGTCAAAATGACCATTCTGGAAAATGCAACAGTTAGAAACTTCAGACAATTCTCTTTCAAATGATATAAGAACCATTCTTGTAAACTTTCCGCTTTAGAGTTATGAGCATTTAAAGTTGGTAGGGTGGTTGTCGGCCATTTTGAGAAATCACAGTCTAAAGTTTAGCCTTGCTGAAGAAAATGCATCAAGCTAATCATTTTAAATCTGTCTTTCTTTTTAATATTTAGAGACCATAACAAAGATTTTCCTTTATAAATATGGAAATACTCATAACTCAAAATTGATTAAAAAATGAGATTTTTGACTTTGCTAGCCAGTTGCGAGAAACTAGCCCAGCGACTTAATGTTCCTTTCGTGGTGCTGGGTCACAAATGTATATGAAAAAATGTATGAAACGATTTTTAATTGGGGGCTGAGAAAAGAGTCTGCCAATTAGGAATGAGCTTTCAATCATTAGAGCTCCCAGTACAATCTTTTAAAATGTTAAATCTAGGCTATAGCACTGTTGCGAAATGAAAACGGAAGTAACAGACGAGTTCTGTGCCCGTTAGGACACTTAGTTCCGGTTAGAAAATGCTGTAAACACAGCATGGCTGCTCCGTAATTGTAATGGAGGGGTGTTTAATGGCTCAGTTATCAGTTTGGAGATTTAATAGTATTAAGTCGTCGTTCATGTTTCTTTCTTAAAGTGTTTACATTCGTTGACTATAAACAGTTATGTTCTTATTTGTTTACTTGATACGACCACATTAATACCCTAAGACTTGAAGACAAGAACAAAACATAGTTGTTGTTTAAGGTAGGTAACTTCCGTTTTTTAATTCTATTTTTGAACCGGAACTACCCCAAACCGACTTCAAAACGAGACAGTAGAGAAAGATAACCCCAAAAGACCGAATTATGAGACAGTGCTATAGCAACAGCAGCTTGTGGTAGTATTACTAGTAACCTTGATAAGCCCTATTACAGACAATTGAAGCGTGAGCACCGTCATTGGCTTACTGAAAGGTAACGACTTCGTTGACGCACCAATCATCATTTTAGTGCGCGGGTCATCTCACCCTCTACTTGAGAGTTTAAAGAGTAAATCTCACGCATCCAGGAGTTGATTTGAGAGGTCTAGTGCGTAAATACACACAATCTCTACGTTTTCAGAAACCCTGCGTTTGTTAAAAGCCGACCGAAGACTTGATTAAATACTATTTTATCTTTTTCTATCCATCCCACTCCATTTTACTGCAACTCTTGTCTTCTGCTCATTAAAGACCCACCAGGTCACGTGTCAAAATCATGGGTTTCACGTGTTTTCCTTCTTATAGCTGGAAAGAAATCTGGTTTTGACCAAGTCTGACTCCCATATAAATGCCCCCAAATTCAAACCAAAACATCATTTTGAATTTGAGCAGCCTCAATTTTAAATTGGGGACATCTGTATGTGGGTCACAGATACCCAGAAAAAAACAAGGGACTTAATCGCGGTGCGTCAATGTATCTTTAACAGTGTCCTTAGTTTTGTTGGTTTGTTTGTTTTTATATGTTCTTGTTGGTGTATTTATTTGCTCCTGTTTTTAATTATGGTTGCACATGTGCACGGTTCTTGCCCTGTTCTTGTCACGATGCTCATTTTTCTTTGCTCTCCTTTTTGTTTGTTGTTGATGTAAATGTAATGTATCCACCCACCCACTGTTTGTGTTCAGTGATGAGTGTGCAGGTGAAACGAGTGAAAGTTTCATCTGAAAGACACTGAGAAATATAAAACAAATCCTCAATCTTTGTTCCCAAAACCTTTGTTGCCCTAGCCGATTGGGCTTAAAGGGGCACCCTGACGGATGAGTTTTTGCAAGAAACACGTCGAGATCACCAGGAAAACACCCTTTATAGAGATCGGAACATTCACTTTGCTCTGGTTTCCCAGAAATCAAACCGTCAAATCGGCGATTCCTCATTGGCGGAGGTGCTGGAAGTCTTCTTCTTCGATTGCTCAGACAGTTTCCTATCAATTATGAGCGCAGATGCGTCATGCTGCCGTTATGCGCCTAAGTAAGAAATAGTTAGGCCCAGCAAGTCCGACTTCGGCTGGAGGAAATCTTTTTGAAAATGTTTCTTGAAAAAAGGCAGTAGAATGGGTCGGAAACGCAGAAACATAGTAGATAATCTAGATGACAGCAAGCAAGGGGAAAAGGCAGAGTCAAAGAATGTGACAGATTAGAGGAAGTTATAAGCACAGAACTTCCAGAAGGTGGGGGAACTATTTATGCGAAAGGCCCCCCGGTATCCCCACGGGGGGGGGGGGGGCTGGAAGTCAAATTCTTTTATTGAAAGTGCCTTCTCTTTTCTAGCCTGAGTTTAGACCAGATCATTTGCACGAAATTTCCATAATACAAGCCTTTTGATTTATTTAGTTTTTAATTTTATACAGTTTACCTTAAGGAGTTTCGCTCACAACAAAGAAAATAGCTCCATTTAAAAAAAAACTACACTACAAAAAAAGATAAAGCTTCAACCACAATGAGTGTCCTCCACCCACTCCATCTAAAATGGCTTCTCTCTCTGGCATCTCCGCCAAGGAGGAATCGCCGTTTTTTGAAGGTTTGTTTTCTAGGAAGCCAGAGCAAAGTGAGTGTTCCGATCCTTGATAATGCTGTCTTTCTTGTGATCTCGACGTGTTTCTTGCAAAAACTCATCCGTCAGGGTGTCCCTTTAAATCGGATGATGAAAGTTAAATTATGCATGCACGTACAATTGTTCATGGATATTACTTGAATTTTCCAGATTTGTTTGTGTATACACCTGGTTTTTTAAATTTTGGAAGGTTATAATGCATGTATGTGTGAATATTATTTGGGTGTTGAGTTGACCGACCCTTGTGTAATTTGATGGTATGAAGACATAAGGTTTCAAACAATTTTGTTTCCTTCTCTTTCCACAAAGGGAATTTTCTCAGTTGAGAACCCTCTTTAGGTGAAAAAGTGAATATTGCTGTATGATCATTACGCGACAAAGGCAGCTGTGTGAAATTAATGTCAAGACCCTTTAACATATATGAAAACAGTTCATACATATGATACATTCGTTATATACATTCGTCGTTATTTTGTCCATCAAAGTATTCAAACCAGTTATTTCAAACTGCATAGATTTCATCATGGAACACCAACACATATTTATTCTTTTTAGGGGGAAAAAAATTATGTGTACGCTTGTGTTTCTGTATTCCGTTAAAGGGGCACCCTGATGGATGAGTTTTTACAAGAAACATGTTGAGATCACCAGGAAAACACCCTTTACAGAGATCGCAACTCTCACTTTGCTCTGGTTTCCCAGAAGTCAAATCGGCAATTCCTCCTTGGCGGAGGTGCTGGAAGTCAAATTCTTTCATTCAATGTGCCTTCTCTTTTCTAATGGCTGCCTGAGTTTAGACCAAATCGTTTGCACAAAATGTTGACAATACAAACCTTTTTATTTATTTAATTTTTTATTTTTTATACAGTTTACCTAAAGGAGTTTCGCTCACAACAAAGAAAATAGCTTTGATTTATTTTTTACTGCAGTACAAAAAAGAAAAAAAGCTTCAACCACAATGAGTGACCTCCACCCACCCCATCCAAAATGGCTTCTCTCTCCGGCATCTCCACTAAGGAGGAATCGTCGTTTTGACAGTTTGATTTATAGGAAACCAGAGCAAAGTGAGTGTTCCGATCCTTGAAAAGGCTGTCTTTCTGGTGACCTTGACGTGTTTCTTGCAAAAACTCATCCGTCAGGGTGTCCCTTTAAGCCACCAGCATTTTGACCACGGTTATTGTGGTATACAGTGAGTTTTTTGGTTCCAAAAAAAGACTGACTGTTAGTCTCCTGCCTCTTCATGGAGGGGAGGCTATTAACATTGTCCGTGCCTCTCCCTCTTTGTCCAGGTAATAATCTTGCGAGTGGCAGCACACGTGAATGTTTATTATGCTGGTATATTAGTTGCATGGGTGCAACAAGGATTTCCTGTTTTTGAATTTTACCAGAAAAGGAATTTCCTTTTTTTAAATTTGCCAAACAATATCTTTGTGTGTCTAGTGTATTTTTCAAGCACTTTAAAATAAGCATTTGTATAAATTGTGGAAAAAGCTAACTAAAACACCTTCATGAATCAATTTTTTCTTCAGCTGCAGGGGGACATTACCCCTAGATCCCAGCCTTTCATGGTTTTTTCATTTTGTGTAGTTGCACCCGCGTAGCTGAAGCTAACTTGTTCAGTTGATTAGTATCATATTTGATTTGTGGAGGGGTAGAGTAACACCAAAAAAACCATGCTGTTTAATTAAGCGAGACCAAAAGGTGAAAGGTATGTTAACGTACTTTGCCATTTTTCATTTTCTGTGTGCGTACAATCATGCATTCTGCTGGCGTATATTTTTTAAATTTGTGGGTGCCCAAGTGTTCGTGTGCAATGCTTTTTCGAAAAAAAACCAAAAACCGAATAGTGAATTGATTGCAAACAAATTTCATGTTTGGTATGCATGTGTGTTCAATAACTCTGAATGTTTCTTTCACGACTTTGAGTGGTATGTTCATATTCACGTAATACTCATGTATGATCGATCATCTATGCACTGTGTGTTTTTGTATTATGAAGCAGAAAAGTGTGAAAGAAGAGAATGAATTCTTTTGTTTCATCATACATTTGACTAGTATTATAAGCCAAGGTATCTGCAGGGTGTTTTGTTTTTGGGTGGGGTGGGGTGGAGTGAGTGAGTGAGGAGGGTGCAATGTTGCAGTTTTAACACCCACTCATGTTTACATAACATAAGTATGTTTCTTCCTCCCAGTATGGTAGATGAAGGCAGCAGCGGATCCCGGACAAAAGCCCACCTCTTTATCTGGGAAAACGTACAAAACCCCACTCAAGGGGTGATATGATGCATATTTCTATATTTCTTTTTTTCCAGTGTCCAGTGTGTCAACCAGACTGTCTCTGTCAGTGTCTCTCTGTTTCTGTGTTTTTGTCTCTTCCAGACATTGTCTCTGTCTGTGTCTCTCTCTGTCTGTGTCTCTCTCTGTGTTTTGTCTCTTCCAGGCATTGTCTCTGTCTCTTTGTGAGTCTCTGTCTCTCTCTCGTTCCTTCCGTTGTCTATCTCTGTCTCTCTCCAGACTTTGTCTCTGTCACTGTCTTTGTCTCTCCCTCTCTCTCAACCAGACTTGGTCTCTGTCTGTCTCTCCATGTTTTTGTCTCTTCCAGACATATTCTCTGTCTTTCTGCGAGTCTCTGTCTTTCTCTCATTCCATCTGTTGTCTGTCTCTGTCTGTTCCGTATATTTTGTTGACGTCTTATACAGACAGTCGAACAGACAGACAGGGATATAGAAATGTATCCTACCCGATCCGTGAGAGAGAGAGACAGAGACAAAGTCTGGAGAGAGACAGACAAACAGACAGAGACAGAGAGAAAGAGAGACAGAACCAGAAACTCGCAGAGAGACAGAGACAATGTCTGGAGAGACAGAGAAAAAGTCTGGTTGACAGAGAGACCATGAGACAGAGATTCGCACAGAGACAGACACTGGAGAGAGAGAGAGAGACAGACTGACAGAGACAGAGATAATGTCTGGGGAGAGACAGAAAAAGTGGTTGACAGAGAGACCAAGAGACAGACTCGCACAGAGACAGACACTTAAGAGAGAGAGAGGCAGACAGAGAGACAGACTTGCACAGAGACAGACACTTAAGAGAGAGAGAGACAGACAGAGAGAGACAGACACTTAAGAGAGAGAGAGGCAGACAGAGAGAGACAGACTTGCACAGAGACAGACACTTAAGAGAGAGAGAGAGAGAGAGAGGCAGACAGAGAGACAGACTCGCACAGAGACAGACACTTAAGAGAGAGAGAGAGGCAGACAGAGAGAGACAGAGGCTCGCAGAGAGACAGAGACAATGTCTGGGGAGAGACAGGGAGAGAGAGAGACAGAAAAAACAAGTATAGAAATATGTATCGTATCACCCCTTGTGTGGGGTTTTGTGCGTTTTCCCAGGTGGGCTTTTGTCTAGTGGGCTTTTGTCGGCTGCAGGTCTACCATAGAGCTTCTGGGACAAGGACTGGCCAGGTGCCTTCTCTCAGCTGTTGCAAGAGTGGGCACGACTGCACTTCTGTCTCTAAGACTTTCAGCGAAAACTTAAAACAGCCTCTTTCCCCCCACCAAATACAAGTAAATTTGTGTGTTCAACACAGATGATTGTGTGTGTGTGCCTTTTTTTAAAAGTAATACAGTTTGCTAAGTCTCTGTCAAGGACTATTGGATTACTAATTGTTAAGCTTCTTTTTACGTGTAAGAGAGTAAAATCTGAGACATATATTAAAGTGTTAATGACATAGCAAGTCTCTGTGTATGTATTGCTTTATCTTATGGTTAAAAAAAAAAAATGTTAAATGGAGAAAAAAAATTGTACGGATGGCATTTTTTTTCTTTTCCAGTTTTAAAATTAAAAAAAAAAAAATTTGTAATTGGGGTTTGGGATGTTTTGTGTGATTTTCTTTAATAATTCTGTACATTCCCACAATATGTCCTATTGTGATCGAAATGGTAGTGGTGTTAAATATTATGTTTGTATGTGTGCATAGATGTTTTAAAACTCTTTTGAACAAACCAGAACCAGTATAATATGAAAATATTCTTATTTGAATATAAAACTTTCCTTAGTTAGAAATTACACCATCGATATAATTATAAAGCAAAGTGCATTTTAAAAATCATTGTAATACATGTATGTTGCATTCTTGTTTGGTGGTTTCTTTTTTGTTTTTTTGCGTTTTGTTTTTTTTGCATTGAGATTACCATAATTCACGGACTATAAGCCGCAACTTTTTTCTTGCCCTCCCCCCCCCCCCCCCCCCCCTATGACTAGTACAGTGCCGCGGCCTAAGCATTGCCGAAAGTGAAAGTAAACTCAACTCAGTGGCATCCTTGATTCAGACCTTTGATCTGTGGCCTTGTTCACAGTTGATGACAACAAAATCACCTTGATTTCGGTATATTTTTCACAAAATGACGATCTGTTTCGTGGTCCGACACTTTCGTTTTGGCAGTCAACACACCCGCGATCAACTCTCGACTCAACCGGAAGCGGACATCGTGCATCGCTACGCTTCCGCGGCTTATGCTTCGACGCATTATGTGTGACTTTTTTCTGATTTTTTTAAAAAGTAGGGGGTGCAGCTTATATTACCAAGCGGCTTGTAGTCCGTGAATTACGGTAAATGAAAATACATTATGTGGATGTTAAAGACCCACCACGTCACGTGTCAAAATCATGGTTTTCACGTGTTTTCCCTCTTATAGCTGGTAAGAAATCTTAAGAAATATTCCAAGCGTAAGAGGGAATGTGAGACGTGACGTGGGGGGGGGGGGGTCTTTAAAGCGAATTAAACGAAATGCTTTATCCAGAATAAGATCCACCAGATAACAGATTTACATGTTTGTGTGCTTTCTTTGAATGCTGTGAACTTGAGATGAGCGAAAAGTGATAAGTTTTGATAACATTTGGAATATTCTTTTCAGTAGAAATGTGAGCCTTTGACCCTTTCGCCGCCAAAGTCGCATTTTAGCACCACAGTGATTTCACTTCTATGTCACTAAAAGGCATCAAATTGGGGTCTATTATCCAAAGACCCCTTTGTCTTAGTTTTGGGAAGTAAGGATAGACCTTATTTTATATATGTCACAGAAGAATCCCCAGTACTGCAGATGGATTTTGTTCTCTACCCAGGTAAATTTAATGGACATTTTTGGCTGAAATATGGCTGGCGGTGAAAGGGTTAAAGCCAGTCATGTGTGCTAGCCGTGTGTAAGAGGCTAGAATGTTTGAAGTTGAACAGCAAAAGAGAAGCGTTTAGTTCTCATACATGATGGTGTTCAGTCTTGAAGTCACGATTCCCTCGCATTTTATGCTCGACATTTATGGACAATTATAGCAATGGATGTAAACTTTTTTCTAAGTCCTCAGGGAGTTTTGTTTGCTATTTTTGTGTGTGTGTGTAATGTATGCTCCATTCAATATCGGAACCATTGTTGATGACACATGCTGATGATGAAAATAATGACGGTGTGTATGTGTAAATTTGGGTTGCCTGAACAGCAAGAATCGTAGTGGATAGTATTGACGTTGTATGAATCTACCATATTTCTTGGCTGTTTGCTTATTTGCTGGCGATTGTTTCATACAAATGCAGAGGCGATTTTTTGTTTGTTTTTAGACAAAAATGTTTGTGCACTTACTTCTGAATGGACTTGGTTTTGCATTTAACTCCTCGACTGCCGTATAACGTATCACGTACCGACTTGGTGACATCACTGATGACATCATCAGATGAAGAGGAGTAACTCTGATATGCTGGCTTTTGCTCTTGCACAGTCAAGAGAGTTATATCCCCAGACCATTTTGCCAGATGGGCTCTATCAGTTGTCTTGTTCGTGGCATGATTTGAACAATGAATTTTTCTTTACTTTTCTCTGGCAGTCAAGGGGTTAAAATCAAGACAAGAGATTTCTTAAGTTTTCAAAACGACTGACAGAACTGCTGGGATTATTTTGTGATTTATTGACCAAAAAATATTTCAGGTATTCTGAAATCCATTGTACCAAGCTCCTCTTTCCGTCAGTACAGAGTTAAAGATGAAGACAAGCCAACCCAGCGACTCTGAGACGAAATCGTGGCATCATGCGTTGCTGATGTAGAAATCGATAAAGATCGATAAGGAGAACACGTCTTGGTTCTCCTAACGGGAAGGCAAGGGAGATAATAGCGTTTTCATATTTTAGGACAATTTTTGTATTTTGTTTATCCGACCTTGTTTCCTGAAAAAAAAATTCTCCAAAGATTTCTTAGCAAAAAAAAGAGAAGAAAAATAAGGAGTGTAATATGAATCAGGTTTTGGAATGATGTTTGAATGGATCAGAATAATTTTATTCATGTTTACACATTGTTGGATTTTATTTTGTTTATTTAAAAATTTCACTCACGCATCGTTTTCATATTCAATGCAACCTAATAATTTAAAACAGCAACAACCCAAAGGTTTTACTGGCTAATTATCGCTTACTTGTGGCGGTGCCATAGCCGATGAGGTTTAACCGAGGCGTGGTTACCGCTACACCTATCTGTATTAATTTTTTAAAATCGGGACTTTACTGGTTTCGTACTGCCTCTGGGCATTGCCTCCAGTATTGTTCCCACCATATTTGTATTTACAAATGTCCCATATGTGTCTGATCCAGACCCATAGCCTGGTTTCCAGCCAATTTATTTCGACCAGCCTCTTATAAATGCAATCATTTTGTAATTCAAACACTTTTTATGGCATTAAACACACATGAGACAACACATATCGTCGGTGAAATTCAAAAACCTTGTATCTCAATTTTTGTAGTTTTGAGAAAAATTAAAAAACAACTTTTAAAAATTATTCGTGTTGACTACAATTGATTAATTATGATGAATATGTTGTTCAAGACATTGCGAGTTTAGTCCTGCATTTTGGATTACTTTAAAAAAAAAAATTTTAGACTTGAAAAGAACGAAGATACAAGGTTTTTGTTCTTAACTTTAGATCTGAATTTGGGACTTACGACTTTTTCTTCTATTTTCACAACCTCATTTACCCCAGATAGAAAGTCGTTAGAGATACGAGTTTTTGGTGGAAGGTGGCGGGAAAGATTAGAGAGCTGACTATGCATCTAACTAAAAATAAAAAAAGAAATCGAGATAGGAGGTTTTTGAATTTCACAGCAGATATGCGGTTTCAGTATGTCATACATTCAAGAAGTGTACAAATCTATGCGCGAAAAAGTGAATGAGAGAAAAATACTAGGCGTCCTGGACACAATCTGTAGAAGCCATTCTAGGCGTCATGACGTGTAGCAAATAGAAGACGCGTGACGCAGATCACATAATTCTATGACGCTACAGGTTGCCGTGCCGGTAGCGGTCTTCAAACACCGTCGATCTTTACCTCTCTGATACCACTGGATAACAGACCAAAATAATAATGCAACAAAAAGCATCCTTTTTGATGGTCCCTTTTGTGAAATTATAAATCATGTAAAAATAGCTTTTCCCCATAAACATGTACTGTATTTTACGGATTATAAGGCGCACCTGATTATAGGGCGCACCCCCCAAATATTTACACAAAATTCAGATTCTGTTATTATATTTCCTTACTATTTTAGTAGTCGTAGTATAAGGCGCAGGGGTCTCAGTTTGGGAAAAAAGTATCGCCTTACAGTCCGTAAAATACGGTACGTATGCATGTAGTGGGTTTTTTAACCTCGCTGCAGGGATGATATTATGACTGACTGAGAAATGTGTAAAAGATTACCGGTAGTCAGAAATAACTGTTTATTTTGTGGGTGGTTTTTTTCTTTCTCGCCACATCATTGGCATTGAAAATGTAATCAACCACGACTCCATGTCATTTAGTTATGAAAGTGTAATAATGATGTATCATTTTTGTGTATGTGTAGGTTTGTTGTTTGTTAGGGTGGGTGGGGGTGTTTAACTGATAAGGATCGTTTTTCCATGTAAGCCTTGTTTGAAACCTGAATGGCAATAAAAGGCTGATTTGCAGGTTTTATTGTTTTAAGCGTGTGTGTGTGTGAAAAGAGAGACTGATTGAAAAAAATCAACACAAAATTGATTTTCTGCCACACCACACAAATAAATTTTTCTTAAATTCTTTATTCTGATTTCCACAGATTGTTTACCTTTTTCTTTTTAAACTAATGAAGAGAGGAGATAATAGGGGCAAATGAAAAATACACTGCGTATCGAAAAATGCAAGTTTAAAATGTCAACACACATTGGAAGATTGTAGAGAAACACATCCATCAAACTAAAAAAAACCATGCAACATTAATAGTCGCAAAGCAAAGCTGGTAATGTTTGAAAAAGTACATTTTTTTGGATTATATAAGGCGCACATTTATATAAGGCGCACCCCCCAAATTTAAGATTTTATTATATCATGGATGCTCCTGCTTTCAGGATGTCCTGAAGTTCAGGATTTCTTTTATTGCCTGGAGCTGGCGTCACCGGATTATGAGAATTTGAGAAGATGCATTTTGCTGGTTATAGAGGTCATGAAGTTTAGCCAGAAGTGAAAGTGCAACGAGAGCCTGTCAATTACATTGGAAACTGTTGTTTCCCTTCAGCTTCCAGGGGACATTGCTCCCGCGGAACCCCAGAAGGGGCGCAGGCCCCTGGACCCCTGCCTTGCAGGATTTTTGAAATTTCCCAGGAGCACTCATGTTATATTTTCTTACTATTTTATTAGTCACATTATAAGGCGCAGGGGTCCGAGTCTGGGGGAAAAGTATCAGGAAAAAGTATCGCCTTATAGTCCGAAAAATACGGTACTTCACGCTGTCTTCAATATTTATATCCTACTGAACACACACACACAACAACAACATACAGTATTTATACAGCGCTGAATCTTGATAGAAATCAAATCAAAGCGCACACACACGTTAGCATTCAAAGCGCATTCAAACAAAAACGCAATACAAAGCGAACACACACGGATAACATAAATGGAATATAGCAGAAACAGACCTAATGGCAAAGAGAGAGAAGATAAAGAGAGAGGAGCTTTAATGACGGGGGAACAGGTGGGTTTTGAGGTTAGCTTTGAAAGCAGAGAGAGTCGGTCGCTGACAGGGAGAGAGGAAGTTTGTTCCAGGAGGTCGGTCCTGAGACAGCAAAAGAGCGCCGACCAACAGTTGAAAGCTTATACCTAGGGATCTGGAGAGAAAGCGGGTCAGAAACTGAACGTAAAGTGCGAGCTGGCGTATAGATGGAAACATTGTCGCAGAGGTAAGATGGAGCAGCTTTATGAATAGATTTATAGCACACACACACGTGGTTGATTTATCTGTACAATCTATCACATTTCCCACCAAATTTCACCCCCCCCCCTGACCTGAGTTTGTACAATCATGTACATTCTATCAAAATCAGTTACATACAACATTCAGTGACTTCAATCGCTTCATAATCAAACTACAATCATATACATTCTATCAGAATCAGTTGCATACAACATTCACTGACTTCAATCGCTTCATAATCAAACTACAATCATATACATTCTATCAGAATCAGTTACATGCAACATTCAGTGACTTCAATCGCTTCATAATCAAACTACAATCATATACATTCTATCAGAATCAGTACATACAACAGTCAGTGACTTCAATCGTTTCATAATCAAACTACAATCATATACATTCTATCAGAATCAGTACATACAACAGTCAGTGACTTCAATCGTTTCATAATCAAACTACAATCATATACATTCTATCAGAATCAGTTGCATACAACATTCAGTGACTTCAATCACTTCATAATCAAACTACAATCATACATTCTATCAGAATCAGTACATACAACAGTCAGTGACTTCAATCGCTTCATAATCAAACTACAATCATATACATTCTATCAGAATCAGTACATACAACAGTCAGTGACTTCAATCGTTTCATAATCAAACTACAATCATATACATTCTATCAGAATCAGTTACATACAACATTCAGTGACTTCAATCACTTCATAATCAAACTACAATCATACATTCTATCAGAATCAGTACATACAACAGTCAGTGACTTCAATCGTTTCATAATCAAACTACAATCATACATTCTATCAGAATCAGTTACATGCAACATTCAGTGACTTCAATCGTTTCATAATCAAACCGTTTCAAATCACTTGATTTCTCAAGACAAGAAAGCATGAGTCGCATACATAACTTCTTCTTTGATCGCTCACAGTTTCCTGTCAATTATGAGCAGCAGATGCGTCATGCTGCTGTTATGCGCCTAAGAAATAAGTAGGCCCAGCATGTTCGCCTTTGGCTGAAGGAAATGTTTTTGAAAGTGTTTCTTGAAAAAGGGCAAGAGAGTGGACCGGTTAGGCAGAAAGATAGATGACAGTAAGCAAAGGGGAACGGTAAGAGTCAAAGAGAGTGACAGATTAGAGGAAGCTACATGTACATAACTTCCAGAAGGTGGGGGAACTATTTATACAAAAGACACCCCCACCCCCCGGTATCCCCACGGAGGTCCAAACATAACAAAAACTGAAGGGACAATCAGTTAGCCTCATACAGTCAAACCTCTATTATAATAAGACCCTCCGTTAAAAAGACCTCATTTGAGACTGATTTTTTTAACAGATTAATGTAGCTTACTATATTTCATGTATAAAACTGACCTCTGTTATAAGACCCCTCCAATTGTATTTTGTAATCGTTGGCTATGAGTTACAAACGTAACAGAAATATAATTCTTGCACAGAAAAATAAACTTCAAGACAAGATTTTAAGACTAACAACAAAAACCAACAACAAATAAAAAAAATATTAAATTTTTTTTAAACCTTCAAAGTTAGCATCTGGAGGGTACTGTCATAATTGTTTTCAAAATCTGATTAATAATCTAAACGTTTGGCTCACGTGTAAACAAAGCAAGTCTAATTACCTTTTCTTCTTTTTTTTTGTCACGCGACTATACACTCATCTCTCACAATCACAGTGACAGAAAGCACATGTGTCACAATAACTAGAAAAAAAAGAGTGGAAGTGAGGGGTGGGGGTGGGGGTGTTATAAAATTAACAGAAACTTCGGTAAAGGTCAAGATGTGCCACACACCCTACATTTCTCGGTTAATTGTATTTTTCCGTTTTTGCCTTTCTTACCATACATAAAGCTGTATTTTAGGAACATTTTTAGCTAATAACCTTTTTGGAATACTAAACCTACCCCCCTATAAGACGGAAAAACGCAACGAACCACAACTGTGACAAATCGCGGTGTACTGCAGTAAATAGTGGGGGGTAGGGTTAGGTTTAGGGTTAGGGTTAGTATTCCAAAAAGGTTATTAGCTAAAAATGTTCCTAAAATACAGCTTTATGTATTGTATGGTAAGAAAGGCAAAAAAGGAAAAATACAATTAACCGAGAAATGCAGGGAGGGGTGGCACATCTTGACCTTTACAGAAACTTCTATGATCCTCCCCCCTTCTCAAAGCAACAGAAACAATGACAATATTTCTAATAACGCATTAACTCATTCGCATCGCAACGATTTTGAATTATTAAAAAACCCTCACAAATCACTCCAGCCATGCACACAAACAAAACATACATAAACAAAAGGAGAAATGAAGGAAGAGTACGGGTTTTTACTTCAGGTTTAGACATAGGGAAGTGGTAGATCAGACTCCCTTGAAGCCAATGCATCAAATTGACAGTTATCTATCAATATATATGGCCGGAACAACTTGAATGAGTTAACTATAGGATTTGATACTCTGTGCAATTTGCAACACCTTGACCAATAAATGAAATCATATTACTACTGTGCTACCCAACACAACATTATAATTAATCATTTTGTGAAAAGACAGGCCATTTTTGCTTGAATTTGTTTTTTAACTTATTTTTTTAGCTCGCAAAACCTGGCATGTCATAAACTGATTGTCAAACGTGTCAAATTTCTGATCATTAGGAAAAAAAAAGTACTGTACTCTTAACATGTCCTTGGCCTTTACTGTCACATGATGGGACATATTTACAATGCATTGTTCACGACTTTGCTGTCAAGGGTTTTCATGGCAGCTGCTCTACTCAAGGGCTATTGTTTTGCCATGCTGATATACACCGCAGGCTATTGTATAGACATCTTGAACTGCTCTCAATGAGAAACAAAAATCTTCAAAATCTAGGTAGCTTCAGGGACCATTTTTGTATTTCTTTTAACATTTATGGAGGGTCTAGCTAAAGATATTACAGCTTAGTTAGTTAGTTAGTCTGTTATAGTCCCGTCAACAGCTTTGAGCTATGGTTATCTCAGGACTGTCACCGCGTAACAATCGACCACAAAACATGCATCAATGATTCTTAACAACGTCAACAAAACTGAAAAAACAAACAAACAAACAAAAAAAGTACAATTCACGACATGGCATCTTCAGCATTGTACCCTATAGGCTATAGCTCATAATTTCACACAGTGCTAGAAACGTTGAACCACTCTACTCTACTTATCGGATCCAGGTTAAAAAAAACAGTAAAAAAGGATAACAAACACATCCTAGTAAAAATAATATTAAAAAAGGCCATATAGGCAAATATGCACTGCAGAATGGGCAACATGTGCCCACTCAAGTGCGTGAAAGCCAGTGAACAATAAAAAACAACACCTGGCATGTCATAAATCGTAAATGTGGATGGAGAGAATGAAAAATGGGGACGAGAGGCTACTCTTAGTTCAAAGCTCCCCCACCACGACAAGGTGGAGCTATTACAGCTTGACCAGTTAAATCTGGAAAAGTTGCAGCTCTTAATAAACAAGATCTCATATATCAAGTCGTCAGCGCGCGAGGCGCACACACACACAGAGATAAGAGAATAAGTGTACTGCTACGAACATAAATCCCTTCTGACATATCAAGACTCGTGAAAAGCAACTTCACTCAAATTAGGGAGACCATGTGTTAACCAAAAAAACCCACCATTTTCTCTCAATCAGAAATAAAAAATCTTCAAAATCTAGAAAACTAACAATTTTCTGATTTAAGAATGCAATGAGCTGGGGGCATAAAACCAAAACCAAATTTACAACAACAAAACAAACATGGAAATAACTGAAAACTGGTAAGTTAAAAAATGGAACTCATTTAGCGCAGTTTACAGTACAGTGGAACCTCCCTTATAAGACCTCCCATTATAAGACTCCCTCCCACATAAGACCTACTTCTCTGAGACGTTGCCCTTTGCATAGTATTAAAATTACCTCCCTTATAAGACCCCTCCTTTATAAGACCTCATTTCTGGTGATTTTTGAAGGTGTTATAAGGGAGGTTCCATTGTACAGTTGTGCATAGTGCATAGATCTGACCATTCACCAGCATAGAATTCTCTAATGCTGACGAAAAGAGTAAAACTTTCTCCAGACAAGATTCTGAGCCTGCCAGAATCAAATAAATGAGAACATATCACACGTTAATGAACCTGAGGCAATTGTCGAGAATCACAATGTTACAAATTTATTTATCACAGAATCACTGAAGATTGAATTTTTGCTGCGTTTAAGCCAACAGTTT
>JAGGCT020001193.1:0-5000 GCA_017654935.2 Phymorhynchus buccinoides
TGGACCGGTTTGGCAGAAAGATAGTAGATGACAGAAAGCAAAGGGAAAAGGCAGCGTCAAAGAGAGTGGCAGGTTAGAGGAAGTTGCAAGCACAGAACTTCCAGAAGGTGGGGGAACTATTTTTTACGAAAGGACCCCCTGTATCCCCACGGGGAGAAAAGGTCATTTGAGCAAAGGGCCTTAGACTTTTGTAGATGTGGTAAACGGGCAGCTTTAATGGCGTCATGTCCTAGACCGTTCACGGACAACTGGATATTTGGCTACTCCTGAAGCTACATAAATCAGTGGAGCTCTGAGATCAACGAGTTGAGACGAACACCTAACCCATAAAGTCTTTTAATTAAGCCACGGGGTTGAACTCATGCGTGTGTTCTGTTATCAGTGGAAAGAAAACGATGCCTCGGAGTCATAACGGACTATCTCCAAATTAGTCAATAATTGACTAAATATTGAACTCATTGCGAAAACAAATAACTTGTATTAAGAAACACTGGAGGTAATGTAAAATGGGGGGTTGCTGTTTATATTTCTTCCGTCTTTTTAAAAATAAGTTATTAGGCTTTGCAATTAGACCCCAAATAAGTCAATGGAGCATCAGGAGATAGTCCGTTTTGACTCTAAGACATCGAATTTCGAAGAGGCTATGCCAAAAAGCCCCTAGTGATTACTTCGCAGCCTACAAACCTTGCAAAGAATGAAGCCAACTTTCTTACTTCCCACCTGGAAGGTGGGGATTGTTGAGTATGGTAACAGTAGGCAGTGAGTGAGTTCAAAAACTATCCCCACCTGTAGTGTAGGTGAAAGGGTGGGAGTAAAAAAACAACAACCGGGCTTCCGTCAGCTGCGGGCTGCGAACTCTTTGTATATTCAGGCTTTCTGGTTTCACTTCTTAGTTCTCTCAAGCGAAGCTGTCACGGATGACACCTAAGCCAACATGAATGGCAGCCATACGTTCGATGGACCCAACTACATTTCGTCCAAAACGAAGATGACTCATCCAATCTGCTGATCTTCCCCCCAAAAAAAAAGAACTCCGAGCTTATTACCGAGTCACGCCAAAAGTGATTCGCCTTTTCCTAACGGAGAAGAAATGAGATTCGATTCAAACATAATATTGTGAACCCGTAATAGACAACAACAAAACAAAAACAAAAACGGAGCAGCCATAATCGTCACAATCATGACCACCACCCACCCTCAGACCCTGACGCACCCTCCCCCTCCCCCTCCCCCCCACCCTCTGTGAGGTGACCTACGACCAGAGCTGGGACCTGCTGTACCACCACGACATCCCTCCCCCTCCCCGCCCCCCCTCCCTCCGCCTCGGCCCCCTACTCCTACTCCTCCTCCTCCTCCTTGTTCCCTCCCCCTTGCCCCTTCCACCCTCCTCCTCCCCCCCTTCTTCCTCCCGTTTCCGCGGGGTCTCCAGCGCCAGGAGCCACCACAGCTTTCACGGCTTGGGGCGTGTGTCCGGGGGTGGGGGTACCGGGGGGTATTTGGGGGGAGGGGGGCTGGCGGTTCCCAGAGCTTCTTCTTCGTCGTTGGTGGATGGAGACAGTGGTGTGAGCATCAACAACAACAGCAACAGTAACAACAATAATTCTAGTAGTAATGGTAACAGTAACAGTGCTACCTATTATAAAGGCAGCGTGGCTTTCATCAGCGGGTCTGTGAGTAGTTACTATGACTACCTGAAGAATGCTAGCGCCTGGGATCACCAGCCAGTGCATAGTGTAAGTATGGTGGAGAAAAGTGGGGGAAAAGGATGAAGAAATAGAGAGAAAGAGAGAGAGGGGGAGAGAGAGAGAGAGAGAGAGAGAGAGAGAGAGAGAGAGAGAGAGAGGGAGAGAGAGAGGTCTGAAGTTTTTTTTATTTTATTGATTAGGCCTCTCTGTCCGTATCAATACTTTTTATCAATAAATTAATAAAGAGAGAGAGAGAGAGGGGAGAGAGAGGAGAGAGAGAGAGAGAGTGACAGAGAGAAAGAGAGAGAGTGTAAGTATAGTGGAGAAAAGTGGGGGGAAATGATGAAGAAATAGAGAGAGAGAGAGAGAGAGGGGGAGAGAGAGAGAGAGAGAGAGAGAGAGAGAGAGAGAGAGAGAGAGAGAGAGAGAGAGAGAGAGAGAGAGAGAGAGAGAGAGAGAGAGAGAGAGAGAGCGAGGGAGAGAGAGAAGTCTGAAGTTTTTTTTATTGATTAGGCCTCTCTGTCCGTATCAATACTTTTTATCAATAAATTAATAAAGAGAGAGAGAGAAGGGAGGGGAGAGAGAGAGAGAGCAAAGACAGAGAGAAAGAGAGAGAGAGAGTGAGAGAGAGAGAGAGAGAGAGAGAGAGAGAGAGAGAGAGAGAGAGAGAGAGAGAGAGCGTGACAGCGAGAGAGTGAGACAAACAGACAGAGAGAGAGAGAGGGGGGGGAGAGAGAGAGTGTGACACAGAGAGAGAGAGAGGGGGACAAAGAGGAGAGAGAGAGAGAGAGAGAGAGAGAGAGAGAGAGAGAGAGAGAGAGAGAGAGAGAGTGAGCGAGAGAGTGAGACAGACAGAGAGAGAGAGGGAGGGAGGGAGGGAGAGGGTGTGTGTGTGAGAGACAGAGAGACAGAGACTGAGACAGACAGAGAGAGAGAAAGAGATAATATTTGATCAATTAAACCACAAACACCACTAACTGTGGTGTGAGTGAGAGAGAGGGGGAGAGAGAGAGTCACAGAGAGAGGGGAGAGAGAGAGTGTGAGAGAGAGAGAGAGAGAGAGAGAGAGAGAGAGAGAGAGAGAGAGAGAGTCAGAGAGAGAAGATATGCAATTTTAATAAGTAAAAAAGAATTAAGCTCTGAAGCGGAAAGAGAGAGAGAATACGAAAACGAATACGACATTTTCTTTTTATTGAGGATAATTGGATAAGTCAGCTGAGGCAGCTTTTTGTTACACCATTCCCTCAGGCAAAACAAGACAAGAAATTAAAAAAATGTATAAAAAAACGTATCATTACCTTTTACATATAATAACAAATCGACACAAAGAAAACAGAAGAGAGAGAGAGAGAGAGAGAGAGAGAGAGAGAGAGAGAGAGAGAGAGAGAGAGAGAGAGAGAGAGAGAGAGAGAGAGAGAGAGAGAGAGAGAGAGAGAGAGTGCGAGAGAGAGAGAGAACAATGAACACTGAAATTGTTTTATTGTACTTTGGCCATAGGCTTTATACAAACAAACAAGGGGGGGGGGGGGGGGGGGGGGGGGGGGGGGGGGGGGGGGCGGCTAATTGGTAGTTACAAATCTATAATGGCATAATTACATTCGATATATTCAAAGTGGTAGAACTGGTATTATAAATGTAACAAAGTATATATGACATTTCTAGTTCGTTATATTGGGGAGAGCGAGAAAACGAAATTGTATTAAAACAGGGAACATGATATAAGCCAGTAAAATGCTTTTTCCACCCAGCCCTGGAGAGAGAGAAATGGATTGCGTGGTTGGAATTTTGATAATGGCTATACATATATCTCAACCTCAGGCTGTCGTGTCAGATTATTTTATGATGTCTTGTGAACTTTTCTCATCAGTTGATATTACCGGGGTTGGTATTGATAGCATTGTAGAGTCAGATCATTTACCAATTATAATGACAATCAGTCAAAAGCATGCAGGTGAAGCAAACGATGAATATGTAGCAAATAATGAAAACACATGTAAGCATAACATCAGATGGAATGACGACAAGAAAAATGAATTCATTAAAAACCTTACTTGTGATTCTATACAACATAAGATTGCTTGTGCTCTTAATGCTTTAGACACTGATGTTGATTATGCTTTAACATTATTTGTTGAATGTTTAAGTGAAGCTAGTTAATGTATGCAGTCTAAAGTTAATAGTAGCAAAAGACAAGGATCAGAGTGGTTTGATGCAGAATGTTTAAAAGCCAAGAAAGAAACTAGGAGACTATTAAATATTGTTCGAAAGACTAAAGATAAAGATGATGGCAAAATATATGCCCAAGAACGGAAAAGTTTAAATTATTATTGAAATTCAAAAGCCGTGAGCTTAAGAAACACAAAGCTGAATTATTGCCAATAATTTATCTGATTCCTCATGCTTTTGGTGAGAACTTAGAAAGATGGGATGTGGCAATAAAGAGAGAAGTTACAAACAATATAAAAATTGATGACTGGGTCAAGCATTTTAAAAATGTTTTTCAAACGGATACAGTTCCACACACTGATCAAGTACATCCAGAGATTGATCTTAGTGAACTAGAAGATCATGATTTAAACAAAGGAATTTCTGAAGAAGAGTTTAAACAAGCTATCAATAAATTAAAATCAGGTAAGGCAAATAGGATAGATGGAATTAAAGGAATATATTCAAAAGAATGGGCAAAGGCAGTAATTATTCCAGTTTACTAGAAAGGAAATCCTGAAAATGCTGATAACTATAGAGGAATATCTTTGTTAAGTATTATGCACAAATGTTACACTTCAATACTGAATGAAGAGTATATAAGTGGTTAGAAAATAATTCATTGATATCAGAAAATCAGATAGGGTTTAGAAAACATTCCAGTCGACCAGATTTTCAATTTATATAGCATAGTTTGAAAAATGTATGAGTAAAAAAGGCAGAAAATTATACATTGCTTTCGTATACTTCACGAAAGCCTTCGATTCAGTCAGACACGATATTCTACTTGATAGCATTAAAAACAAAGGTGTAAAAGGTAAGTTTCCTGCTTCATTGTTAGATATGTATGAATCCTTATTTTCATGTGTTCGTTCAAACTTTGGTTTATTAGAGATTTTTGAATGTCCAGTAGGGGTAAGCCATGGGTGCGTGTTGAGCCCTACCTTGTTTTCAATGTTTATTAATCAGTTGTCAGATCATATGATGGAAAAGGGAAGGCATGGATTTCAAATGCTGCCAGATCTCATGGAGATTTTAAAAAAAAATTATTTGGTGATAATGTTGTACTAATTTCTACATCTCCTTATGGATTGCAAAACCAATTAAACAG
>JAGGCT020001193.1:22500-25000 GCA_017654935.2 Phymorhynchus buccinoides
ATGATAGTACCTTCTGACTTTCACCCGAGAAGAATGATAGTACCTTCTGGCTTTCACCCAGAGAAGAATGATAGTACCTTCTGGCTTTCACCAGAGAAGAATGATAGTACCTTCTGGCTTTCACCAGAGAAGAATGATAGTACCTTCTGGCTTTCACCAGAGAAGAATGATAGTACCTTCTGGCTTTCACCAGAGAAGAATGATAGTACCTTCTGGCTTTCACCAGAGAAGAATGATAGTACCTTCTGGCTTTCACCCGAGAAGAATGATAGTACCTTCTGACTTTCACCCGAGAAGAATGATAGTACCTTCTGGCTTTCACCCAGAGAAGAATGATAGTACCTTCTGACTTTCACCAGAGAAGAATGATAGTACCTTCTGGCTTTCACCCAGAGAAGAATGATAGTACCTTCTGGCTTTCACCAGAGAAGAATGATAGTACCTTCTGGCTTTCACCCTAGAAGAATGATAGTACCTTCTGACTTTCACCCTAGAAGAATGATAGTACCTTCTGACTTTCACCAGAGAAGAATGATAACACCTTCTGGCTTATAAAACCCCGACATTTTTTAGCCAGCTGCGAAGCAAACGCTGCTGAATGTTTTCGCCGCTGTCTGTTCCTGGCTGGCTGGCTGGCTGGCTAGGTTAAACGACGACTATGTTGTTGTTTGTGGCTCAAGCCACAAACCTATAACTCACTTTGTCGGTCCGTCGGTCTGTCGGTCCAAAATTGTCGCACATTTTGACAAAATCGAGGCTACACTTCTGGCCGCTCTTTAAAATGATGTATTTTAAAAGCGTACAAAATAATAAACATACGTAATACAGACACTACAACAGACACGACGAGTATGCGGTGCTCCTTTTGATGAGTATAAGTAGGATACATAGTTTTAAATGTTTTCCAAAAGATATAAAAAGTTATGAAATGGTGCAGAGATAACATTCTGGTTTACAGATTAAAATTATTGAACGTCCAGGGGAGGTAACTCATGATTGGAGTGGTAAAAATAGACCGCGTGCCACAAACTATTGCGATTTCGCGCTTGTTTATTTACTCGTTTGTCGTTCAACAAAAATGCTTGATTTTTGGGGTGCACATGCTCGAATCTTTCATTGACAAAGTCATGCATTTTCAGCAAGATTCTGTGAACGGTTTTCAAAATATGAAGCAAAAAGTAAAAGTATGGGTGCAAACACACCCACGGGGTACGGGAAGGGTTCAACAGTATGGGTGCAAACACACCCACGGGGTACGGGAAGGGTTCAACAGTATGGGTGCAAACACACCCACGGGGTACGGGAAGGGTTCAACAGTATGGGTGCAAACACACCCACGGGGTACGGGAAGGGTTAATAAAACGACATTTGTTTGAACGGGGGAACCTAGTAGGACCCTCACATTTTGCACGCGGATAGGTGGTTACGATTAGAGTTGAGAACCGGTTCAAAAATCCGAACCGGTTTTTAAACCGGTTTTCCCTCTTCGAACCGGTGTTGTCGAACCGGATTTTGTAACCAGTACTCGCATCACTAGTTTCACCAATGCAAACACATATTTATTTGTCAGAATATTCACACACACGCACGCACGCGCACACATACACACACACAATAAAGAAACTTATGACTTATGACACACACAATCAACTCGATCAACACTCAGTCAATACAAAGTCAAAGCCATACACCACCACAAACTAGAAACAGCTACTCTTGGTTTGCAAACACCCAATCTGCGCTGAGAATTAGTGTTGTTCTTCTAAAAGAATGCGTTATTCTAAGAAAAAACTTACTTTCAGTGTGCAGTTAAAAAACCGGTTCAGAGCAGCTGGAACCGGTTTTTCGAACCGCGAATGTTTAGCACCGGTTTTTCGGTTCAAACCGGTTTTCCCCCCCACCTCTAGTTACGATATCTGGGCCAAGGTTGGAGATGCAGGTCGTTGGTCAAAGGTCAAGGTCACTTGATGGAGCCCCCAAAATGCTGTCGCGCAACTGCTTGATCTAGGTTTTTATGTCATCCGTGTGTGTTCGCTTTGTATTGCGTTTTTGTTTGATTGCGCTTTGAATGCTAACGTGTGTGTGCGCTTTGACTTGATTTCTATCAAGATTCAGCGCCGTATAAATACTGTATGTTGTTGTTGTTGGGTGTTTTTTTCCACGCTCTAATCTTGAGGTTGTAATTAATGATGTTTGTTAATGGGAAGACAGCTGGTGAGGGGACGAGGTGGGGGTGGGGGGTGGGGGGTGGGGTGGGGTTGTTAGAATAGGGGTTGTTATGTCCATGTCTCTCTGTGTTGTTTTCCGTCTATCTGTCTGTCTGTGTGGTGAGAAGGTGCATGACCTTGGCAGCTGCACATTAGCATCGGAGATTGCTGGAGAAAACAGGGAGGTAGGGAGGAGGTGTGTGTGGGGGTGGGGGTGGGGTGGATATAGTTCTGCTTCACGAAGGTTTCGGTTGTTTTAATATCATGCACCCATGTGCATCAACTTATCATCA
>JAGGCT020001194.1:0-20000 GCA_017654935.2 Phymorhynchus buccinoides
ACCTGGGTAGAGAACAAAATCCATCTGCAGTATTGGGGATTCTCCTGTGACATATATAAAATAAGGTCTGTCCTTACTTCCCCAAACTAAGTCTTTGGATAATATACCCCAATTTGATGACTATTAGTGACAAAGGTGTTAAATCACTGTGGTGCTAAAATGCGACTTTGGCGGTGAAAGGGTTAATTCATGAATCTTGAAAGGGAAATAAAGCATAACAGTAACCTTTCAGCTGTTCCTTTTCCATTGGGCTTTTTATCCCCCTCTTTCACAACTAAGATTCTTTCTAGAATATTTTGTTCCACATTTTATGATCCCCCCTTTGGTGGCCATGAAATTCAATTTAAAGAGTCATACGATGCCTTAGGGAGTCAACCCGGACTATCTCTAGATAGTCCATTGACTTATTATTGAAGTTATTAATAGGGGATACTTATATAGCGCGATACCCCCCACCGTGGGCTCATCGCGCTTTACAAAGGTATTTATAAAGGCATTGCAAATCTCAAAAAGATTCCACATATATGAATTGCACACAAAACACACATATAGTTAACAATATCATATTAAACAGTAAAACATTCCATTTACATAAATTATGCAAAGCACATAATGATATAGTTATTAGTGTCACACGTAAAATCACAAATTGAAAAAAACATTTATCAATGAAGACAATATAAAATAGCGTACCACACACACGAAACTTATATAGACAGCTTGTAATGCGAAAACGAATAACTTGTATTAAAGACCCACCAGATCACGTGTCTAAATCACGCGTTTCACGTGTTTTTCCTCTTATAGCTGGTAGGAAATCTTGTTTTGACCAGGTTTGACTCGCATACAAAAATGCCCCCAAATTCGAAACGAAACATCATTTTAAAGAGCAGCCTCAATTTGAAGTTGGAAGCATTTGTATGTGGGTCACAGCTACCCAGATAAAACCAAGGGACTTAATCGTGGTGGGTTAGTGGGTCTTTAAAAATAGACCGAAAATAATATAAAGCGGGGATTATGCTATTGATATTTCTGTCACATTCTGAGTGAGCGTGTTAATGCTAATCCTTTGATTAGACAGAAAATAGCACACCAGCCAGTTGGAGAGTGAATTTGTCACGGAGATTATAGCAGGTTTCCGTAGCTGCGGTTGTTGATAACTGCGGGAACTGGCCACACGATATTTCAGGAACGAGTTTGCTTTAGGTTCATGAAGAGTTCTGGGACGGTATTCACGTTGAGATAGCATGAGACTTAGCATGATGCTAACTTAGAAGCTCTTCCAATGTCCTATAGGATTTAATAGGACTTTTGGAAGAGCTTCTAAGTTAGCATCATGCTAAGTCTCATGCTATCTCGACATGAATACCGTCCCAGGTGTATATTTTTTTCTTAGTTTGAACAGCATTCATAACCAATGCTTGCTGAAGACACAACGATAAGTCTTTCAGATTTCCATCGATGTGCCTATGCAGGGGAGGATCTGAGGGGGGTTTCCAGGGTTTCTGGACCCACCCCCTTTTGCCCCTAGCATGTATCTTATACAAGGGTAACAATTAAGAAAATGGCTCAATGTTTGCTTTAATACTCACGAAATTGCATAATTTCCGGGAGTTTCGCCCCCCTGTTCCTCCACAAGACAACTATTCCTTAACCCACGACCTATGTAACTCCCTGGGCTCCCAGCGGAAATCCCCCCTTACGAATCAATCGATCCGCCCTTGCTATGTTGTTGTTTGTTTGGTGTGGTTTTTTCCTTCTCCAGCTTCATTGTCGTAAAAAAAAATATAAAAAGAATTCAAAGCAGGAAAAACAAAATTCAATGTTGTGCATGTTCAGAGTATGATCTTTCAGGGGTTAACAGGACTTTGATCATTATGTTCTATGTTTAACCCTTTCGACACCAACGCTGCATTTTACTACCACAGTGATTTCACACCTATGTCACTAAAAGGCATCAAATTGAGGTCTATTATCCAAAGACCCTATTGTCTTAGTTTTGGGAAGTAAGGATATGCCTTATTTTATATATGTCACTCCTCCGAAGTCGGAGTGTGGCTGCCCATGTGGCGGGGTAATCAAAAACGGTCACACACGTAATGTTCTCATCCCTAGCTGGTGCATTTGTACCATAGTGTTCAAGTGCTTTGGCTGTTGGGATGATCCCTGGAGTCTTTAAGCCAGGGTAAGACAAACAAACAAAACAAATATGTCACAGAAGAATCCCCAATACTGCAGATGGATTTTGTTCTCTATCCAGGTAAATTTAATGGACATATTTGGCTGAAATGTGGCTGGCGGTTAAAGGGTTAAGCAGGTTGCGTGAAGGACTGATCAGTAATTCACATAGAGGCTTTGGCTTGTTGAATGTTGACTGCTGCGTCTGACAGCCACAACTGAACTATGAAGTAACTGTGAAGAAAAAAGACAATAGTGAATCTCTCAGAAAACTATTATATCCGTCACCCTGTCCTCCTGTGCGTCTTCTTCTTCTTCTTCTTCTTCTTGGTTTAAATACATTTTTATTCAGATCAACAGGGCACATATACATCAATGCATTGTCAACATGAATGAGCAGCAACAAGCTTGAAGCTTATAGTGTGCTCGCTATCTACATGTATATATACATATGACGACTGTTGAAAACAACCATAAATATACAATGGCATAAGCAATCAAAATAAGTTAACAAAGAACAAGTGAGAAAATAATGTTCATGAGCAATTGGAAACTGGAAAAACAAAGTTATCAAGCTCACTTCTTCATTTTCTTCTTCTTCTTCTTCGTTGTCTTCTTCTTCTTCTTCTTCTTTTTTTTATCTTGTTGTTGTTGTTGTTGTTGTTGTTGTTGTTGTTGTTGTTATTCTTCTTCTTCTTCTTCTTCTTCTTCTTCTTCTTCTTCTTCTTCTTCTTCTTCTTCTTCTTCTTCTTCTTCTTCTTCTTTCTTTTTTCCGTCTTCTTCTTCTTCTTTCCTTCTTCGTCGTCGTCTTCTTCTTCTTCTTCTTCTTCTTCTTCTTCTTCTTCTTCTTCTTCTTCTTTCTTTTTTTCGTCTTCTTCTTCTTCTTTCCTTCGTCGTCGTCTTCTTCTTCTTCTTCTTCTTCTTTTTCTTCTTCTTCTTCTTCTTCTTCTTCATTTCACCACCATCTTTTTGCCGGTATCAGCCCCCCACCCCCCACCACATGCCTCCCTAGATATCTTCCTCCATTCTACCTGCTATACCCACTCCTAATCAATTCCACCCACCCTTCTTAATATTCTGCGATTTCCTTCCCCTTCAACCTTAATTTTTCTTGGATGAGTACAATTTCTTCCCCTTTTGTACAACAGTTTCTCTGTTTTTCAACAAAAGGATAGAGGTGGCCACACTAATTTGTTTTTTGCTGTATTGTCTACTTGTAATATGCCTGTATTTCTGCAAAGTGCGTTTGAGTGTTTGCGTTGGTCGTCGCTTTTAAATACAGCTCATATCACGCCGCGTCACGAACTGCTGTCCCATCATCACCGACTCATCATCATCATCATCATCATCTCAACGGGAAGACTTCGTCTTCAAGAACATCGTCCATAAGGGTCTTCGACCAATTGGACGCTAATCTCATCTCCGATCGTGGATGAACTGTAACCACTGCTTGATTATCAATTTCAAAAGAACATTCATCACGACATGTATGCATATGTTACGCCCAATCCGTGAAATTGCCTATTTTCGTGAAATGGGCTAAATGTTTTGCCCAATTCATGAAATGGACAATGTATATCACATGTTTCAATTGCCATTCACACAGGTATTGATAAAGGTTGATTCAACAGTAGCACACTTTTCTACATTGTATTTTCACCCCCATCCTGCCCCCCCCCCCCCCCCCCAACTCTACTCTACCAACTCTACTGAATGCTACTCTGGGGCATTCCTGAGCCACATGTTTTATCAAACGTTTGATCAAATTAAGTCTGAATAAAAGAAGTTTAAGCTCATCTTTCGGATTTATTTTTCATTTGGTTGAACCAATTATTGATCTCTGTATGTTAATGAACACAACCCATTTTTTATTCATATTGCTTTTCTAAATGGCAGGTGTTAAATGGGCAATTTCACTGATTGGGCATAACACATATACGGAATTCTAACCCCGCGGCTCTCGTCGAACATACAATCAAAGAAGTGAAGTCGGATTTCGTTCGTGTCTCGCTCAGCAACAAACTCCACTCTCCGTCGTGCCAGAGGTGTGTGCTTTTACGCATCATCACAGTGCTTAGCAACCAGCAGCGTCCTTGAACGCTACTAACACCTCTTCAGCGGTCACTGAAACCACGTAATCCTGTTAGTTCTGCAGCCACTGCCAGGGTGCAGGCGCGAAATGCGTAGTAAGCTCGTGATTAATACAAGAACTAGTGAATATTTTAGTGGAAACTATATAGCCTCATTTATGCATTGGACTGTAGAGGGGAAGTATTGTTTGTTTGTTTTGTTGTTGTTGATGTTTTGCTCCTTTTGTTACCTGCTTTCTGCTCCTGTTGCTATGTTTGCTGTTTGCTGTTTGCTGTTTTCTATCCAGTAGTGTGTTTTGTCTCTTGTGAATAAAATAACGTCACTTTACACTTGTCGTGTAGTTGTTTGTTTGTTGTATGTTCCAGTGGCGTTGCAGTCTGTTTCAGGTTTTTTTTATATAGCGTAAGGTTTGTCTGGTTGTCTGCCTGTATTGACGGGAAACTGGTTGCAAAATTCATACCAAGAGTCACGCAGTCATACTGAGAGTTGCATAAGCTCCTGAGTAATGCATGCAGTGTCTCGACAAAGGTATTGCCAGATACTGACAACAAATAATAATAATAATAATACTGGTTATTTATAGAGCGCTTAACTCCCTTTGCAGGGTGCTCAAAGCGCTGAACAAAGGCCTAAATACTAACATACAGATAAACACCAAGCCAAGAATAATCAACATGAAGACAAGTATCAATGAATATAAACATTAAAAATAAGTGAGACTGTTCATACAAAATGCATGTATTAATCTCTCTCGCCCTCCCTCCCCCCCTCCCCCCCCCCCCCCCCCCCCCCCCCCACGCACGCACACACACATACTGCAGGGTAATATCATCAAGGACTACGTGGATTAGAGGTGAGAGTATGAGATTTCAAAAAGATGAGTTTTCAGATAAGTTTTGAAAGACTGAACCTGTCAAATCCTCCCGGCTGTAGATAGGTACATCAGCTTAAAATAGTATAGTACTGTACAAAATGTGAAGGGATTATGTACAAGATTATCTGCGGACATACAAACAAACAAACAAACAAACACTACTAAGTGCAATACCCATCCATTCTAGAAGGAGGTGGAAACCTAATTCAAGACTTACTTGGAAGGAAGCAAACAAATTGATAGATTTGTGTTATTAATATTACTATCTTTGCATCAGGAGGGAGGCGGGTGGGATGCGTCGATTGTTTGAGTGTTGCTAAGTATTTAGTTAGAATAGATAGTAATATTCATATCAAGCAAATTATCAATCTATTCTAACCATACTGACCAACACTCAAACAATAGCAGATTCCCATAGAGGAGAAGGGTGATGCTAAAAGCTAAAACGAAACACCCATAAAACACAATAATTATGCTCATGACATATGTGCATAGTATATATACGGTTGCTTATGAATTATGAAACATACATGTACATTTCATATATCAATTCACCGGGGTAATTGATCATTTCGTCGTACGTAGTTTCAATGGCTATTTGTAAATTAATGTCGCTTATTTTAATCCTGTTTGAGCATCTGTAAATCTTCTTAAAGACCCGCCACGTCACGTGTCACATTCCCTCTTATGCTAGGAAGATTTCTTAAGATTTCTTACCAGCTATAAGAGGGAAAACACGTGAAAACCGTGCTTTTGACATTCCCTCTTATGTTAGGAAGATTTATTATCAGCTATAACAGGGAAAACACGTGAAACCCGTGATTTTGACACGTAACGTGGGGGGTCTATAAACAACTATAATAGAAACATCCAGGCCTCTTTTGAAGCATCTACGCCTAGAGCAATTCTGTACGAAGTAAAAAAACCCACTTCCCTTCAAGTTATAAGTAACGACCTACAACTGGTCACTTCTTTAAACGCTGAACCGCTTATTTGTAAACTGTGGTGTGTATCCACAACTAGGTAGCCACCATGTTGGCGTGGCGTGTGTGGCGGCCATTTGGCGGTGTGCCAGCGGAGTCTGTCTGGGGAGGAGCGTGGTCATGAAAAGGTGATCAGGCCGCCCCCGGCCTCTGGGAGGCTCTTGTGACAAATCCCACCCTGCCTCCGGAAACACGGAGGGACAGACCGGTGTTACGAAGAATATTGACCCCCCGTAGAAAAGTGAGACTGTGGTCAAAAGTCTCTGGAGAAAGTAAACTCGGTATTTGGTATTTGGTATATTCTTCTTCTTCTTCTTCTTCTCTTTTGGGCCCACGATCACTCAGTTGATCATTCTGGCACCATCACAGAGACTTATTTCTGTGAAATTCGGGCTGCTCTCCCCCGGAGAGAGCGTCGCCGCAAACGCATCACCTACCCTTTTGGGGGGGGGGGGGACAGGTGAAGAGGGGGTGGGGGCAGACTTGGGAAAGACCTATCAATTTGGTCATACCAGGCAGCTGGATGTCTCCCTGCTCTTACGGGCTTTTAACTGCCATGGAATGTTTACGTGCACCCACCGCTCAGTCTCGATTTAAGTCCCCATCCGAAGGACTCGATTTTCAGTTCGCTTTTCCTGTCAAACTAGAAAGTGCGAGGCCAGGATTCGAACCCGGGTCACTCACGCTGCTGCAGTCACGCATTGAAATCGGCAGGCGAACGTCTTAGCCACTCTGCCACATTCCCTCCTACGGGGCAGTTTCCTACAGTTACATAGTACACATTTATACTGTGGGGAAAATGTAGAAATATGATCCGGGTCTACTTTGTCCGGGTCTCACTATTCTACGGGGTCACTGTTTCCCGTAACACCTGGCTCTGAGGGAACGGAAGCTCTGCGTAGTGAGTGGTTGGGTAATGTCAAGAGCATTGGCACCGAGTGCTCTATGGAAATGTACTGATGCGGAAACAGAATAAATGCTGTTTTAGGCCCCCCAAAAAGGCAATGCCACCGTTCATCAAAACTCCCCCCCCCCCCCGATACTACCCCCACCCCCCACCCCCCACCTCAAAGCAGTAATGTTAAAGACAACACTGACCCACCACGATTAAGTCCCTTGTTGTTGTTTTTCTGGGTAGCTGTGACCCACATGCAAATGCCCCCAACTTGAAATTGAGGCTACTCTTTAAAACGATGTTTCGTTTTCAATTTGGGGGCATTTGCATGGGAGTCAAGCCTGGTCAAAACAAGATTTCTTACCAGCTATAAGAGGGGAAAAAACACGCGAAACCCGTGATCATGATTTTGACACGTGATCTGGTGGGTCTTTAAGGGCACCATCCCATGATCATAGCAGGGTCTTGTTATGTTCGTGCGCCCAGTTCTATTCTTCCGCTTGTGTATCTTTTTTTTTTTTAGGGTGATTGTTTTTTTAAGGAAAGCAACTCAAACTGACAAGCAGCCCAGATTTTCTCCGAAATCGAAGCTTCCATTACTTATTTCTCAGCATGTTGCTGTTGCTTCGTGGACCCTGGCTAAAGGACTCCGGGGATCATCCCCGAACAGCCAAAGCACTTGAACACTATGGTGCAAATACATCGGCTAGGGATGAGAACGTTACGTGTGTGACTGTTTTTGATTACCCCGCTACGTGGGAAGCCACACTCCGACTTCGAGGGGGGGGGGGGGGGGGGGGGGGGGGGGGGGGTCTCAACATAATTTCGTTCAGTTCACACTATGGTGCATGTCGAAAACTTACATTAGATGCTCAGCATACCTTCTTTTTTTTTTTTTTTTTTTTTTTTTTTGGGGGGGGGGGCTAAAAATGGTCATCAAGCAAAACCAAAATCATATTTCTGTGTAGGACATATAAATATTATGTCTGTTTTTATGTATTCTACCAATGTCCAATAATTAAAAAAAAAAAAAGTTTGATTTATTTATCTGTTTATCTAGTCATTGTTTAATCAAACCAACAGAAACAAAGAGCCAAGACTTCGCTCTTCTGTGTGAGATTTCTGCAAGTTAAGTATCTGGAATGTCAAACTTCCGATGACTATAACATAGTAACAGATTAAAAAGAAACTAGCAGATCTTTTTCAATTCTGTTTTCTGTGTGTTTATTTGGGAATCTTATCTCTATCTCATGAAAGCAAAACCTCAGTTTGTGCAAGCATTCCGTCGTGTCTGGTTTTCTTACGCACGTCACATACAAATGTCTTCAAGTAAACCTATGGCTCCAACCCACCTGCGTGCGCATCTCGATCATTCCAACGGAAGTGTCGCCATCTTAGTCCTTATTTGTGTGTAAACAAAGTGAAAATGTTATCTAAATGTGTAAAGAAAACATCCAGATGTTATAAATACAGTTTAGATTAAGTTTCGAATTGGAACAGCCAAATACGCAGCATCGATCTGGCATTTTTCAAAAAAAGGTAAGGACTAAGATGGCGGTCTCCCATAATATGGCGCTCCTTGTGGCCGGATATGACGACACGTGGGTACCAGCAATAGCCAACAACAACAAGAACAATATCAACAACAATAACAACAACAACAACAACGTTGACGAAAACACAACGTCCTTGAGAGAAAAAAACACCTATTCTCGAAGACATTTTTCACGCATTTAGCCACGCAGGTGGGTGATTCATCAGATAAAGGTCAAGACACTTAGACCGCTGCAAAGAGATCAAAGAAAGACGTCTTGGACAGAAACATACAGCGGTGGAAACAGGAAAGGGTGGGGGTGGGGGCATGAAGGATCGATAGGGTTGCAGAGCATTGATCTGTCCACACTGTACCGGCGTCGATAAACCTTTGAGGACTACTCTGAAAATAGGTGTCATGTTTTTCAGAGAAAGTTTCGAAACTACCAAAGTACATTTTCACGCGTAAGATGTCTACAAAGCTGGTTATGCGTTAGCGGTGAATGCGCTGACAACATTTTGCTGCTGCTGCTGCTGCTGCTGTTTTTTGTTGCTATTAGTCTGTGGCATGCTGAATTATGTAGAGTGTTATGATTCAGAACATTATTCCTACATTTCATTGCTCAGTTATTGTCCTTTGCCGGATCATAAGATCGGCAAAGGAGTCTGAGTTTGTCGCGTGTTTTTTTTTATTGTCAATTAAATTTATATTAAAAAAAAGAAGATACGTGTGCGAACATTACACCTGGACCAGATCTTTGCTTATCTCCTGCCTACATAAAAAGCTGCCGTTTAACATTCAACAAACCTTCTTTAAAGCCCCACTAGATCCATGAGTGAAAATCACGGGTTTCGCGTGTTTCCCTCTCTCGCTGGTAACAAATCTTATTTTGACCACCAGGTTTGACTGCCGTACAAATGCCCCCAAATTGAAAACGAGACAGAGACTTTAAAGAGCAGCCTCAATTTGAAGTTGGGGGCATTTGTATGTGGGTCACACAAAACCAAGGGACTTAATCTTGCTGGGTCAGTGGGTCTTTAGTTATTTCGACTAGTACCTAGTCCCTGACTTTTGTTGATGTCGGCTGTCTGCCTGGCATTGTAAGTGCCTGTTGCCCAAGTGCCCACGATCTGTCCCGCTTGTCTTTGAATACTAATGTCGTGTAGGATTCCATCGACTTCTTCCCCATTGCCCATCGGGTCCACCCCCTATTGTTGCAAGTTAAATAATTATCGACTTATGAGTCCTTGGGAGCAAATTACATTTCTGACTTAAACTCAGATTAGAGACATTGTCAAAGCGAGCGAAAATGGTGTTTTACGTCCTCTTGGTCCGAATCAGACACATATGGGACATTTGTGAATACAAATATGGTGGGAACAATACTGGAGGCAATGCCCGGAGGCAGTACGAAACCAGTAAAGTCCCGATTTTTTTTTATGAATACAGATAGCTGTAGCGGTGACCACGCCTCGGTTAAACCTCATCGGCTATGGCACCGCCACAAGTAGTATATTAAACACATTATAAGAGACATTGTCAAAGAATTACTTGACTCGCTTTATACTCCTGTTAGAGAACCCACCAGGGCACGTGTCAAAATCACGGGTTTCGCGTGTTTTCCCTCTTATAGCTCGTAAGAAATCTTGTTTTGACCAAGTTCGACTCCCATACTATAACGTCCCCAAATTGAAAACGAAACCTCGTTTTAAAGAGCAGTCTCAATTCAATTTGAAGTTGGGGACATTTGTATGTGGGTCACAGATACCCAGAAAAAACCCCAAGGGACGTAATCGTTGTGCGTCAGTGTGTCTTTAGGTACGTGTGAACATGTTGTAGGGTATTTGTTTTTTCATTTTTCCCACAAGGGCTGTCGGGCTATTGCAAAATCCACCCCCCTTGTATTTTGCTCAACATAATATAAAACTTGATAACTCTGCTTAGCGTTCCAAGACCAATGTTGATGAACCTTTTTCTTTTTTTTAGTCCCCGAGCCGAAGGTTCGGGGAGCTATTGTTTTTGTCTGGTCCGTCCGTCCGGTGTCCGTCCGTCCGTCCGGCGGCGTGCCTCCGTCCGTCCGGCTATTCGTCCGTTTTTCTCAAAAACTATTCAGTCTATCATCATCAAATTTGGTATACTAGTTTGCCAAGATGCAAGCTATCCACTAATGTATTTAGTTTTACATTAAGGTCAAGGTCGCGCCAGTTACGGGGTTCAAACCCCGAAACACATAATCGCTAATATCTCGCGAAGTTTTGCATGTATTTTAATGCAGTTTGTTTCACAACATTTCTTGATGAATGGTCTATAACACAGTTGTCATGAATGTTTCTGTGCGCGCGTGTGCGCATGATCGCGCTCGCTCAAATCACGGGTCCGAACCCCAAGGCTATATATAAAAAAAAACCTATTCAGTTACGTGCTGTTTTGATGCGTTTTTATGTAGTTACGTGCTGTATTGATGCGTTTTTTATGTATGTGTACAACCGACACATACCGATTTCGGAGTAGCTCGGCGATGCTGCGAGGGGACTTTGCAGCCGCTCGGCGTTGCACTTGGTTTTTTTTTTAATGTTGATTAACCTAATACCAGGTGTAGATATACCTGCTACATCGAAGACTACAACACCAGAACTACTTGTCCCTAAGTGCAACTGCTATGAGGACGTAAAACCTTCTACTAACAACAAATGCTTAGCGTTTCTGACATTCTGAGGACCCTATTTGTATTTGCTTTCATCAGTATGAATTGCTACATGGCTAACTAATAAGCTTATAGTGAATTGGTATAGAAACATTAAAAGTGTTTTTCTCTTTGATTTTTTATAATTCATGGAATTTAAAACACAATATAGAAAAAACGTTTTTGATGGTCGTTCCATTGCCAAAAAAAAGTTATGGAAAAAACATATTAAAATCATGTTTTAACACCAAAGCCTTATCCCACCTGTTACCAAGAAAATACAAATCTAGGACATAGTGAAAATACATCTGACAGAACAATCATCTATATAATTACAGCATTCTTTATTGATGTGAATCAGAAACACTTAACTGTTATCTGCTTAAAAGCCCACTAACGTACTGTATTGCAACAGGTTTGTGTTTCAATGAGGAATAAACACAATCATCAAAGAGTGTTTGCTAAGTCTGTTTCTTTATAGTTAATTTGTTTCAACATGTAATTTATATGAGAGAGAGAGAGAGAGAGAGAGAGAGAGAGAGAGAGAGAGAGAGAGAGAGAGAGAGAGAGAGAGAGAGAGAGAGAGAGAGAGAGAGAGAGAGAGAGAGAGAGAGAGAGAGAGATTTTTGCTTGAAAGTCACAGCTTAATCCAATCTTTCCAATTCTAAAGGGACTTAGATGTGACCTTTGTGAGAATTCTATTTTTATTGGATGCCACTTTTTTTTTAGTAAGGGTGAGCAGGAAAGAGCATTGCCCTTAGTCAATTGGATCTCTTCCTACCATTTCCATCATTGATTTTGTCTGTGCAAAGTACACAACTCCCCAAGTCCCCAGGCTGGTTAGTAGTCTGAAAGCAATCTCCTCTCAAATGCGTTCAAGTTCCACTAGTTCTCTCTTACTGAATGAAATACACACACGACAAAAACATTGCTTGCAGTTCTATTTTTGTGTGGTTATGGTACAGATCATATATTTCAGTTTATATCGTCAGACAGATATGGACATCTACTGTAGAGCATAGATGTGAATCTATACTATAAAACAGAGCAGTGTCGTTTTTCGTCTTTCATTATCTTGCATTTCTCCTTCATCTGACACCCACGTTTCCCTTTCCTAGCGCATCCACTAAGGATACCCCACTTTCTGTGTACCGTATTGTATGCCATGCTTGTATCCACAGGAATTATTTTCCTTTGATTTATTTTGAATAATATATACGCCCACGGCCTATTTTTCTTCTCCCATTTACGTCTACCATCCATCCCCAAAATTACGTGTTATTTTTTGTTTTTTGTTCAATATTTACGTTGCATTTTGGACGGCACAGTCTGCTATGCTTTATAATTATTATTTATGCCAACACCGACACCCGCACATAATAATCCTTTTTCATATTTTAGCCCCACCCTCATTCACCATCAAAAGAATATGTTTATTTTCTATGCACAATTAGCCCCGTATTATTATTTTTTATAACGTAGACTGTTAAATGAATTGAAACCGGTTTGAATGAGCTTTGTTTTGTGTGTTTTTCGGGGGGTGGGGGTGGGTGGGTGGGTGGGTGGACACATCTAAAGGACCGGCTACACTGCATACGATTCGATTCACAACGATCCGATTTTGACATTTGTGAGGCATGACTGACGTGAAATTCTACTTTCTAAGTAACTCTGATAAAATCCTACTAGTTATGTTCACTATATTTAGTAGTACACGACTCTGATAAAATATCTTATTTTTTCCCCGGATATTTTATTTGATTGGTGTATTGCGGTCTACATGAGTATAGTGAACGAAAATGGTAGAACTATTTTTAGATGGAAGTTTTTCACGTGAATCATGACTTGCAGACATCGTCACAATCGTATCGCATTGGGGTCAAATCGTATGCAGTGTAGCCCTGGCTTTACTCTCATGTTTCATCCGTGACCTCCCCACCCCCCCTCCTAAGTCGGAGTGTGGCTGCCCACGTGGCGGGGTAATCAAAAACCGGTCACACACGTAATGTTCTCATCCCTAGCTGGCGCATTTGTACCATAGTGTTCAAGTGATTCGACTGTTGGGGACGATCCCTGGAGTCTTTTAGCCAGGGTAGGACAACAACAACAACAACATATGTGACCTAAAGTTATCTACCTTAATCACTCTACATTAGATAGTTATATCTATAATACCTTTTATTTTTTGTTGTATTGTTGTTGTCATTGTTGTTGCGGTTGTTGTTGTTGGTGGTGGTGGTGGTGGTGTGTGTGTGTTGGCTTTGACCCCAATACGATACGATTGTGACGATGTCTGCGAGTCATGATTCACATGAAAAACTTCCGTCTAAAAATAATTGTTCCATTTTCGTTCACTCTACTCATGTAGACCGCAATACACGGATCAAATAGAATGTCCGATACGAAAATACGATTTTGTGTACGAGAGACTACAAATATAGTGAACGTAACTAGTAGGATTTCATCAGATTTATTTAGACAGTAGAGTTTCACGTCAATCATGCCTCACAAATGTCAAAATCGGATCGTTGTGAATCGAATCGTATGCAGAGTAGCCGGTCCTTATAGTTTTTTTGGGGGGGGTCTTTTTTTTAACCCTTTCACCGCCAAAGTCGCATTTTAGCACCACAGTGATTCACCTATGTCACTAAAAGGCATCACATTGGGGTCTATTATCCAAAGATCCTATTGTCTTAATTTTGGGAAGTAAGGATAGACCTTAGTTTATATATGTCACAGAACAATCCCTAATACTGCAGATGGATTTTGTTCTCTACCCAGGTAAATTTAATGGACATTTTTGGCTGAAATATGGCTGGCGGTGAAAGGGTTAAACTGTAATGTTTTAATCAGGTGTGCTGTAGCATTATCCACCCGAACCCTCTCCCACTAGATGTTCATTTCACAAAACATGCCATCTACTTTGATCTCAGGGGGCGGTTATGTTTAAATTAAGAAATCATCCCTTGACCCAAACACTCTCAAGAACTATAGGCCTATATCCAACCTCTCTTTCATATAAAAAATCATTGAGAAATTAGTTATTTATCAACTCCTAGGCTATCTCAATGAACATCAACTCATCAGTCGTTCACAATCAGCGTACAGGCCATTTCACAGCACTGAAACTGCACTGTTGAAGGTAACTAATGACATTCTCTTAGCTCTTGACTCTGGTGACGCATCTATATTAACTCTTTTGGATCTTTCAGCTGATTTTGATACTATTGACCACCATACACTCCTTAAGAGGCT
Organism: Phymorhynchus buccinoides; assembly: GCA_017654935.2. Classification (NCBI taxonomy): domain Eukaryota; kingdom Metazoa; phylum Mollusca; class Gastropoda; order Neogastropoda; family Raphitomidae; genus Phymorhynchus; species Phymorhynchus buccinoides. The sequence continues at coordinate 14,494 of JAGGCT020001194.1, forward strand.
TCAAATCACCTATGGAATATCAAGCACTGCTCTGTCATGGTTCTCGTCTTACCTTTCTGGTTGAACTCAGTCTGTCTCCATCAATGACTCATCTTCTGCAATGGTTGGCCTCACATGTGGTGTTCCTCAAGGCTCAGTACTTGGACCAGTCCTCTTCATTATGTATGCTAAGCCTCTGTCCGCGTTGATCAGTTTTCATTCAGTTGATTCTCAGTCTTTTGCTGATGATACACAACTCCACAAGCCTGTATCCCCATCTACCATTCTTCCTTCTATATCTTCACTTGAAGTCTGCATTCGCAACATCAAATCATGGATGCTACAAAACAAACTGAAGCTGAATGACGACAAAACGGAGGCCTTGTTCATCCACTCTCCGTCTAGACAACTTTCGTACCCAAAGCCTAATTCCATCTCTGTCTGTGACACTCAAATACCGTTTTCGCCTTCTGCTAGAAATCTTGGCTTCCACATCTCTCAAGATATGAGTGTTGACTCACAAGTTCAAACTATCTGTCGGTCAGCATACTGTGAGCTGCGTCGCATTGGTACGATTCGCCATCTCCTGTCTATAGATACTACTAAGATACTAGTCTGCGCTTTTGTTCTCTCTAAATTAGATTATTGTAATTCACTTTTGTATGGCTGCCCCCAACACCTCACTGACAAGCTTCAAAAAGTCCAGAACTCTGCTGCCAGACTTGTCCTCAAGGTCTCTAAGTATCATCATGTTCAACCACTCCTGATATCCCTCCATTGGCTTTCCATCAAAGCACGTATTGACTACAAAATGTCCACTCTATGTCATTCTTATTTCTCTGAAAATGCCCCTAGCTACATCTCTGACATGCTTTCTGTCTATACTCCATCAAGGCAACTGCGGTCATCTTCAGATTCCAAAATTCTCTGTGTTCCTAGTACACGAACAAAAATGTTTGGTGAGCGCTCCTTTTCCTTTTCGGCCCCATCAGTTTGGAACTCCTTACCACGCGAAATTCGCCATATCCAGTCCTTGCAATGTTTCAAATCAGCTCTCAAGACCCACCTATTCAAGCTACATCACAACCTTTAGGCCACATTACTTCTGGACTCTATTCTCACACACACCCTCGCCTCCCCCCTCCCCCTCCCCCCATATTAGTTTCACTGTGTGTTGACTGCAATGTCTACGTCAGCTTTGTTGCGCGAGAGAGAGAGAGAGAGAGAGAGAGAGAGAGAGAGAGAGAGAGAGAGAGAGAGAGAGAGAGAGAGAGAGAGAGAGAGAGAGAGTGTGTGTGTGTGTGTGTGTGTGTGTTGATGCTTTATTCAACTGATTGTATTTTGTATTGTGTTTTTGGGTGGGGTGAGTGGTGGTGATGGTAACGGTGTGTGTGTGTGTGAGTGCGTGTGTGTGTGTGTGTGTGTGTGTGTGTGTGTGTGTGTGTGTGTGTGTGTGTGTGTGTGTGTGTGTGTGCGTGTGTGTGCGTGTGCGCGTGCGTGCGTGTGTGTGCGTGTGCGTACGTGCGTGTATGTGTGGGTGGGGTGTGTATGTGTATGCCTGTTTGCATGTGCGTGAGTGATTATTTGGTTTTGTTGTTGAATTTCTTGCTTTTAATTTTTGTTGTTGTTAAGCGCATAGAGCTCCACATTTGGTGGAGGAATGCGCTATATAAATGATTCACTATTATTATTATTATTAAATTACTTGTATTATTCTTGCTCACATCCGACTCAAAACATTCTGATAGCCTGGTTATTATTTTGAATTTCACTCGAAGAAAGTGCGTTTAAATTTCTGATTCTTGATAATGAAGCATGCTTCCCCCCGTGGGGATACCGGGGGGTCTTCCGCACAAACAGTTCCGCCACCTTCTGGAAATTCTGTGCTTGTAACTTCCTCTAATCTGCCACTCTCTTTGACTCTGCCTTTTCGCCTTTGCTTTCTATCATCTCATGAATGTGGAAAATGCAGAACTAACCAATAAAAGAAATCCCGCGTGCTTGCATTCTTTTTACAAACACGTGAATAAATCTTTAATAATTATTTAATTTCAGTGTGCTTTCTCAGCATATGCGTCGTTTTTAGCTTTCTCGGCTGAAAAGGCATTGCATAATTATTGTGATTCTCACAAAGGCTATTACGCAATAAAGAGCAGTGGAATGGCTGTCTAACTCCGATTCTCGTTTTGAAAGTGACCTCTTTAAAACGAGTGTGTCAAATTTGATTAGTAACAGGTTTTTTCCTCTCTAATAATAACATTCTTGCGGTGTGTGTCTGTGTGTGTGTGTCTGTCCACCCTGTAACTCATGAACCACTGAACGGAATCGCTTCAATGTTTTGTGTGGTGGTGTATCATGGTACACAGATGGTCCCCTATAAACATTGTGACCTTGACCTTGGAGTTTGACCTTGAAAACCTGTCAGAAGAATGGGTAGTAATTAGGGAAGGACTGGCTGGGCTGGTTTTGTCACTGGTTACTTCCCTAGCATCATACATGAAAAGAGAGTGAGAGGCGAAAGAGAGAGTGTGTGAGTGAGAGAGAGAGAGAGAGAGAGAGAGAGAGAGAGTGTGTGTGTGTGTGTGTGTGTGTGTGTGTGTGTGTGTGTGTGTGTGTGTGCGTGCGCGTGCGCGCGGGTGCTAAGTGTAGCGAGCAGGAAGCTAGTGTGTAATATATCATTCCTCTACCAGCCTCCACTTTTGCTCTCCTCCCTCCCACCTCTTTCCCCCTGATCATTAGCGTTCCCACCCCCATTCCCACCCCCACTCTCCAACATCTTGTCCTCATATGTGACCCAGCACCACGAAAGGGACATTAAGTCGCTGAGCTTGTTTCTCACAACAGGCTTGGAAAGTCAAAAATCTCATTTTTTGTCAATTTTGAGTTACGGGTATTTTGGGGTTCTCTAACATCGTATATTTGTAAAGGACAATCTTTATGGTCTCTAAATGGTCTTATAAGTGTTTTAAAATGAGTAGGTCTGTACTTTTTTTTCCAGGTAGGCTAGACTTTAGACAGTGTTTTCTCAAAATTGCTGATGCTCATCCTACTGACTTGAAATGCCCATAACTCTGGAACGGAAAAAGATACAAGAATGGTTATTGCATTATTAGAAAGAGACTTGTGTGAAGTGTTCAAATAAATACGTTTCTCAGAATGGTCAGCTTCACACTTAATGTCCCTTTCGTGATGCTGGGTCACATTTTAGCTTTAAAAAAGTATTCGACTCCTAGTGTTTTTTCTTTCTGCGAGTGCGTGTTCTTCCACATTTTCCTTAGTTATATTATTGTGTGCATTTCTTTGGGAATTTGAATTGGATAAAATAAAATAAAACACTATGGGATGTACCCATAGAATAAAACACTATGGGATGTACCCCTAGAATAAAACACTAAGGGATGTACCTCTAGAATAAACACACTCAGGGATGTACCTCTAGAATAAACACACTCAGGGATGTACCTCTAGAATAAAACACTATGGGATGTACCTCTAGAATACACACACTCAGGGATGTACCTCTAGAATAAACACACTCAGGGATGTACCTCTAGAATAAACACACTCAGGGATGTACCTCTAGAATAAACACACTCAGGGATGTACCTCTAGAATAAACACACTCAGGGATGTACCTCTAGAATAAACACACTCAGGGATGTACCTCTAGAATAAACACACTCAGGGATGTACCTCTAGAATAAACACACTCAGGGATGTACCTCTAGAATAAACACACTCAGGGATGTACCTCTAGAATAAACACACTCAGGGATGTACCTCTAGAATAAACACACTCAGGGATGTACCTCTAGAATAAACACACTCAGGGATGTACCTCTAGAATAAACACACTCAGGGATGTACCTCTAGAATAAACACACTCAGGGATGTACCTCTAGAATAAACACACTCAGGGATGTACCTCTAGAATAAACACACTCAGGGATGTACCTCTAGAATAAACACACTCAGGGATGTACCTCTAGAATAAACACACTCAGGGATGTACCTCTAGAATAAACACACTCAGGGATGTACCTCTAGAATAAACACACTCAGGGATGTACCTCTAGAATAAACACACTCAGGGATGTACCTCTAGAATAAACACACTCAGGGATGTACCTCTAGAATAAACACACTCAGGGATGTACCTCTAGAATAAACACACTCAATGCCCGCAAGTGTACGCATACACTCACACAACCACAGAGCCATGTGCACGCGCACACATACACCCACGCACGCACGCGCGCGCGCACACACGCTACACAGACAGAAGCACGAGCGTACGTACGCACGCACGCACGCACACTCACACACACATACCAGTTCAATGCTAGGAACAAAATATTTTTTACTGAAATAGCTTTTTTTTTAACCGAACGAATAAAAATAGGAAGGTCAAATGAGATGGGGGAAAGCTGAGATCCTTCCAGACTAGTTGTCTCCGCTAAGGCTGTTTACCTTTCCTGGTCTGTACGTTCAATGCTGCACTTGGTCATCTCCAAGTATGGAAAGTGATGCCATTTGCGTAACAATGTCGGTTTTCAGCGAAACTTTAGAATGTGTATCTTTTAACAATTCAATCCGAAATTAAACTGACTCTAGCCCTAACCCTAACCCTAACCTTATCCCTAACCCTAGCCAAAACCTTAAGCCATCAAATACACAAAAAATAAAACTTTACTAAAAATTGAGTGTTCCATGTTTGGAGATGACCAAGTGCAGTCTTAAACGCCTAGTTGTACAGTGAACCATGGACGGGTAGGGGAAATACTCCCAGACTAAAAAAACATTACAGAAATATCTCTCATCTCTCTCTCTCTCTCTCTCTCTCTCTCTCTCTCTCTCTCTCTCTCTCTCTCTCTCTCTCTCTCTCTCTCTCTCTCCCTCTCTCTCTCTCTCTTGATTTAAAAAAAAAAATTATCATTGTTGCTTTTTTTAGTATGCTCCCCCCCCCCCCTTCTTGTTCTTAAATTTATTTGTTTGTTGCTTTCTTGTTGTTTGCCTCAGGGCTGAGTGAAAAAAAGCTGTAATTAATTAGCTTATCTCATTACCCTGAATAAATAACATTTCGTTCGTTCGTTCGTTCGTTCTCTCTCTCTCTCTCTCTCTCTCTCTCTCTCTCTCTCTCTCTCTCTCTCTCTCTCTCTCTCTCTCTCTCTCTCTCTCTCTATCTCTATCTCTCTCTCTCTCACACACACACACACACACACACACACACACACACACACACACACACACACACACACACACACACACACACACACACACACACACACACACACACGCACGCACGCACACACGCGCGCGCAAAAAAACAACCCGCGCGCACAGGCACGTACGCACAAAGCACACACTATCTCACCAAAGTCTGTGTATTACTATTGATTACTGATCTCACGTACAAAAGAGGGGGGGGGGGGGGGGGGGGGGGGGGGGGGGGGAGGGGGTCAATGTGATTACATCACTGGTTTAAGCATTGTATTGTCCGAAAACAAAATAACATACATCACAAGACA
>JAGGCT020001195.1:5000-7500 GCA_017654935.2 Phymorhynchus buccinoides
ACACACACACACACACACACACACACACACACACACACACACACACACACACACACACACTTTCCTTCCTCATCAGTCTCACAAAAATCGCATGCAAATGTACTTTTTTTAAATGGGTGGCGCGCCTCTGGCTGCGACGCGCTCTTCAGGTGGGAGCAACCTGAATTTCACAGGGACGCCTCTGTGACTATGAAATACCAAATGCCAAAATAGACAATAAACTCCACATATAGTGGGTTTTTTAAAACTTGTAACAAAAAGAACGCAGGCTTTTCACAAAATCTAAAATCGCGTTCATTGCGGTACAAAATTATCTCTGCATGTCTCTAAATGCTATGAAAACATGTGTAGTGCCTACATATAAATAAGAAAATGTGAATTATATGATAGACTATTATTTAGGTATTAGGTATTAGGTACTTTATAGTCACAGAGGCGTCTCTGTGAAAATCGGGTTGCTCCCACCTGGAGAGCGCGTCGCAGCCAGAGGCGCGCCACCCAATTTGTTTTGTTGTTGTTTTTTTGCATGCGATTTTTGTGTGACTGATGAGGAAGGAAAGGGGGTGGTGGATAAACTTTGACCAAATGACAACTTTTTCGTTGCCACTGGGTTTAGCGTATGCTAAGTGCATGGGCACACGGGACCTCGGTTTATGGTCTCATCCGAAAGACTCCACGTTCAGAGCGTAAGGCCTGGTGCAAAGTGAGAGAAAAAATCCCCTGTACCCAGGTTCGAACTCGGGTTTACTTGACACGAGGCGAACGCGCTACCACTGTGCCACTCTACACTAGACAACAATGAAAGGGTAAAGGATAGAACTTGGAATAAAAACTAAAATGTAACTCTTTTTTGCTTTAGAAAGTTAATGGAGTCTGCTGGTTTCATTTTCGTTTCTTGCTGACAAAGCCAATTTTGTCTCCCGGGGGTAGGCCTATCACATTGCGGGGAGTTAAAAGAGGGTTGAACATAATGAAACTCTGAAATACAAAGAAAATCCATGCTGCAAGCCTCACAAAGGAAGTTCCATTGATGTTTTTCTTCGAAAAGACAGAGGCTCTGAAAAGTGCGCAAAAAAAGATGCTTTTTTCTTTTTGGTATCGATTCCATTTCATGTTCCAGTAAGATTACGCCATTCTTTCACTCTGTGTGTGTGTGTGTGTGTGTGTGTGTGTGTGTGTGTGTGTGTGTGTGTGTGTGTGTGTGTGTGTGTGTGTGTGTGTATGTGTGAGGGGGGGGGGGGGGGTCCTTAAAAAAAGTGTAATAAAACGATTGTGCAGGAATCCCTGAAAAGAAAAACAATGTTTGACAGTTAAGTATTAGAATTTTGGATAAACTGAAACACTACGCATCAGCTTTGAAAATCGGAGAACATTTCTTTTTTCTTCTTTTCTTTATGAACACACACTTTTTCTTAATATGTTTATTTAATGTTTGAAGTTTCTTAGTACACTTACTGCTTACACATTGTTGCTTGACTTAAATCTCTCTCTCTCTCTCTCTCTCTCTCTCTCTCTCTCTCTCTCTCTCTCTCTCTCTCTCTCTCTCTCTCTCTCTCTCTCTCCATCCCCCCTCTCTCCCTCTCTCCCTCTCTCTCTCTCTCTCTCTCTCTCTCTCTCTCTCTCTCTCTCTCTCTCTCTCTCTCTCTCTCTCTCTGTGCAGTCCACAAACGGAGGATGCCTGGCAGTTTGCTAATGTCAATGTGACCCAGGCAATCGGCATCATGGCTTTCGGTAAGAGCAATAATTTGTAAACTTGATTGTGTGCTGATTGTAGATCTGTAATTATAACTTGTCTTTTTAGATACGCGTCTTAGGAGATGAAGCGTATAACATAGATCCTATACCTATACCATGGTTTTAGTTTAACTAAATGTATGGAAGTAAACCAGTGTGAAATTTGTTTTGAAAAAAACCCACACTAAAACGACTGCCAAAAATATACCAAACTAGAGCGTTAAGACGCTAAATCACCAACCGCGCGGCAGCGTTTTCGGCTCCAGTGACCTTGACCTTTGACCCATGACCTTCATTATCGCACTTGGCCTCGATCTCTCCATTACCTACCCGCATGCAAAATTTGAGCATCCTAAGTCCATCCGTTCAAACGCTAGAGAGGATACATACATAGTCCGCCTCATACATAGTCCGCCGAGTGAAAACATTACCAATCCGCTCTCTACGATCGCGGTTGGTAAATAGTTTGGTATTATGCAGCTACGCTAAAACAGTTGAAAGATCTATCATCAATAAGATGTACCCTATACTCAGTTATATTTCTTGAATCTCTTTCTTATGACGCTTTATCGCTTGGACGTTTTCCTGACCTGTCTGGTTTTTTTTGTTTGTTTGTTTGTTAACAAATATAATTTATATCTAACTTTTTGTCTACTTGCTTGCTTGATTAGTTTCAAAGAGTTTAACCCCTTGACTGCCACCAACGTATTACGTACTGACCTGATGACATCACTGAGGATGTCATCAGATGAAGAGGAGGAATAAC
>JAGGCT020001195.1:12500-20000 GCA_017654935.2 Phymorhynchus buccinoides
AGCTGATCTGACACAGCCTCATGCCTCATGCGAAGAAGCTTGCAGAAGCTGCCGCGCTCCCTTCTTCGGCAGTAGACTGACGACGACTGTTCAAGCCTTTGTATCTTCATTGTATGAGATTCAACGACGTTTGTTTGTTTGTTGAACTCAGGGTGTTCTGATCGCCTCCCCGCTGGCCTACATCATCCCCCCGTGCTGCGTGATGAGGCTGAGGCAGGAGGCCCTCCTGTCACGGGCCAACATCGCCCCCGTCCTGCTGGCCCTCTTCGGCCTGCTGGTCATGGTCATCGGCTTCATCATGGCGCTGATCGACAGCGTGCGGGGGTTCAGCAACTGCACGCACGGCGCAGAGCCCGTCTACTGTCCGGGCTCCGCTGGTTTCAGCAACAGCACCACCACCACCCCATCTTCTCTCCTCTCCTCTTCCTCCCCCGCCTCCTTGTTGGCTACCACGCCTCCTCTTAACGTGTAGCTGACGTCGCTTCTTTGCCTCGTTCTACTACTGTGAAGATCTCCTGAAATCCTTGGCCTACTGTCTTCGCTGTGTGCGTGTGGTGTGGTTCGCTGTGGAGACGCCGTGTAATGGATGGACTGGCAAGGAAATGATTTGTTTTTTGTATTGTTAAAAATTCGGGACTTTCCTGGTGTTGCACTGTCTCCTGGGCATTGCCTCCTAGGATCGTTCCCACCATCTTTATATCTACTAATGTCCCATGTGTGTCTGTTCCAGACCAGAGGACGTTAAGCAGAATTTCATTCAAGGAAATGAAAACTTTGCGGAACCAAGTCTACGCACAGAATGGATGAGGCAAGAACTTTGGAAGGTCTTTCGTGCTTGTTGATGTTTTGTAGACTGCAGGCGCTGTGACTGTTCTTCAAGGCAAAGAGTTTGATTGTGAAGGGCTTGGGAATGTTGTTAAAACTTATTCAAGAAAGAGAACTGATGGAGTTCGGTTATTTGATGATTTCTTGTTAATGAAAACAGACTGGCCAAAAACGAAAGATTACTTCGGAGTTTGTATGATTTAGTTGGTTAATTCAGATGCGAGATGTTGTTGGACTGGCCAAAACCAAGGAGTTTTGAAATATAGACGGACTGATCATGATATTCAGAGATTTCTCATTTTACGTGACAAGGCAGTTCAACTACTGAATAAGTCGGACATCTTGAGTTTCTGTCGAAATCGATATGCCCGAATTTTGTTGTTTTTGGTGTGGTGTTCTTCGCTTACGGTAAGAACCGTTTGATTGGTTTTTAGATAGTTGAAAACGATACGGTACATGGTGTTTTAAGGGCCAGCCACACGTCCACTAAAATCGTACGACTTCACGATACGATTCGATCGCGTGGTCTCCAAGAACAAATGTCACTGATTCGCGCTTCGAGATCACGTTGATCGAATCGTATCGTACAGTCGTGCGATTTTAGCTGACGTGTGGCTGGCCCTTCAGTTACAGTTTTGTGTGCCACGGTAAGCGAAACTGATCTCGGAACATTTAGGCCTAAATGTAAGCTAAGCAGTTTTCACGTTGGTATCGTGCATTTTGTTGTTGTTCATTTATTTATCAGATTACAATCGGTGATAGATAATTAATTATAATTATTGTGTTAGGATACAATGTAACTCGAGAGCTGCCGTAGTTGATCAGTATGAATTATAATTTCGCATTATTTTGAAATACGTAGCGTTAAATTTCCCTGATTTGTACAGAGCATCCTCACGTTTTGTGTCTTCAGTTCAGTTCAGTGGTTTAATTCACGTCTTTTCACCAATAGTGATATTAGACACAGACAAGAACAACAACAGAACGTGTTAATAATGAACAAAACTAATGAATAAAATACAACCATTTCTAGTAACAAAGCTTAAAAAATCGTAACAATTTGGCAATCTCAGAATTTGCTATAACAGTAGCGATATCAAAGACTAAAGGGCTGGATAATATTTAACTGTCATTCTCATAATCACTAAGTCAATAGACTTTTTTCTATAAAGTGAAGTTAAAATTGGGCATTTTCTTTTAACAAAATTAATGATGCACTGATATAGGATTACCACAATTACAGGAAACATTATATGAGTATTTAGTCTTCCATGCTTTTAGCTTTAGTTTTATAATCAATCATCTTGGATATATAACGAGGGGGGTTCAGTAAATGCAATAACTTGTCTCCACTATTTCTATCGTGAACAAACTTTTCCAAAATCAACAAATATTCAACCGAAGTCATCTTTAGGTTATGATTAAAATTGTTGTGTCTAATCATGTCAGTATAACCAGAACAAAATCATTTAGGTTTAGTCATTTATTTTCACAGGTTAAGGGTCCCCAAAGCCGCACTTATTGGCTGTGAAGGCCATAAACTTAGCAGAGATTTAGTCTAGGGTTACCTAGGGTTATGAAAAGCTAAGCGGATCTGCCTTTGGCTATCTTTAATAGTTTCCTGAGATGAATCGGGTATCCATATATTTTCACTGCTGTTTGGTAAGGTGGGGCGGGTGGGGCTGGGGGTGGGGGGTGGTAACTAGCCCACTCTAACTAGCTCCACCTGTAGTTTCAACTAAGACGACTGATTTTCACCTATGCAAGCAATCACTTTAATTAAACAAAGTTTATACAACAGACCCACATCTTCAGAAACAGGCCACATTTGATATGTTAATGGTCTCAATACACGTTATCATTTCTTCACTCTTTTCCCATGGCAACACAGTGATGTGCAAGTAATCTTATGACTAACATATCACTGTGTTGCCATGGGGAAGGAGTGAAAAAAGTTAACGTGTATTGAATATCTTAACAGTGTTGATTTTCCCCCTAGCGTATAACAAGTCCTTGTTCTTATTTTACTGGCGAATGGCAAACTATATATATTTTTTTTTTTTTTTTGCTTTATAAAAAGTAATGTCCCATATGGCTTCGGCCGAGAGGACGTAAAACAAACTTTTAACTTAACTATATTTTTTGTTTCTGGTACTCTGTAAGCATTGGTATTGTCTTATTTAGCTATCGCAGGCTTCGTTGTCTTAGCCTGTAAAGCCGGCTTTCATGTTATGTAAAGTGTGCTATGGATAGCTGATGGTTAGGCTAGCTCACATTTTGACTTTGATCGTTGTAGTACTATGATTATGCATGTGTTGCACGCAAAGTCCGTTTCATGTTCTCTTTTTCAGCTCTCTTTGTCTCGTTGTTTATCTTTTTGTCTGTTGTTTCTCTGTCTGTCTGTCTGTCTGTCTGTCTGTCTGTCTGTCTGTCTGTCTGTCTCTCTCTCTCTCTCTCTCTCTCTCTCTCTCTCTCTCTCTCTCTCTCTCTCTCTCTCTCTCTCTCTCTCTCTCTCTCTCTCTCTCTCTCTCTCGCCTAAAATCTTTATCCTTGTCAAATAATGTTTTCCTGTGTCCAGGTGTCCAGTCTCTCTGTCTCTCTCTCTCTCTCTCTCTCTCTCTCTCTCTCTCTCTCTCTCTCTCTCTCTCTCTCTCTCTCTCTCTCTCTCTCTCTCTCTCTCTCTCTCTCTCTCTCTCAAGTTAAATGTAAACATTTTGATACTGCACGGAACTCTTTTTTTAAATTAATAAAGTATACGTCTTCTTCTTCTTTGGTGGTAATCAGATTATATGTATAAAAGTAAATAGGTACACAGAACTTTAGAAAGAAAAACAAACACACAAAAGTAAATAGATGTATTCAGGACGTAACATCTTCACCAGGATTCGAGTGCGTGAGACGTTTCTTTAAAACACGAAAGGTGGCTTGTTATTATTTCAAAATATTATTTCATATAATATACAACTGTTTTCGGCAAGTAAGCAATTTACACAAAAACATTATTGTATTTTCATGTTTCCATTTATGCATGATATGCGCAACTTCGTACACTGTGTTTAAATGGTCTAAAGGATGTACATGCTGACGTCATTATGACGTCATCATAGCCACCTAAAACATAATTCTTAGAACATCCGTGGAGTATTGACAGTGAAATATCACCACCCCAAACGCTAAAGCAATCAAGCAATTAACTGATTTTCTGTGATTTTTTAAAATACATTCAAGATTTTGTGCAGTCATGCCATCCAACCTAAAACGACACAAACAAGTGGACCAAGACTGTAGATTCCACCACTTGTCTGTGTCATTTTCAATCAGAACGCTTAACCCTTTCGCCGCCAGCCATATTTCAGCCAAAAAATACCTTAAACTTAACTGGGTAGAGAAAATAAAATATCTGCAATATTGCGAATTCCTCTGTGACATATTGACATATCTGTTAGGCCTTTCCTTACCTCCCAAAATTAAGAAAATATGATTTTCAAATAACAGGTCCTGATTTGATTACTTTTAGTGACATGAGTATTAAAACATTGTGGTACTAAAATGCAACATTGGTGGTGAAAGGGTTAAATACTTGAAAGATCTGTGTTTCAGCGCAGACTGCTGTGCCCTGCATGTCTCCCTTACAATAAATACAGAGTTTCTCGATGATTTGATATAAGAAATATCCAGCCTTGTTAGATATAATTTTGACATTACATTATGTCTGTAGAAAATCCATTTGTTTCGTGTCTACAGATGCCTACAAGTTTCTTAATATAAAAAAAATGTGGTGTCGGCTTTTAAGCTTTAATTATAAGATGACGTGTAGGCCAACAGTATGGTCATATGCTTTGGTCCATAGATCAAATTTGCTTTTTTTCTCTCTTTTTTGTCTTCGAAGTTTAGTTTCTGTAATAACTATCCTGTCAGTTCACGTGACATTTAGGCCTACATTATTTTTTTGCTTATGGTGACGTGATATTCTTCGCCTGGCAAATAGAATCACATTGATTGTGTGCTGTTTGATAATAAAAAAAAGTGTTTAGAGATGTTTATATAATTAAAAAAATATAGGCATTTCATCTAAGCATTATGGCATGATTTCCAGACTTCTAAAAACAAATTGCGATTCCTTGCATAATTATTGTTGTAAGACATATCACTTGATTTTCACTTTTGACATTCCATTTGAGTTCCGTTCCCGATCATGTGTTTAGAAATTCCAAAAGAATTCTTTATTGTCACTCAGATCGTGTAGCATTTACGCTTAGCATTCATTACCTTATTTAGCATTGCCCTATGTTTAGCATTATCTTACTTAGCATTGCCCTATGTTTAGCATTACCTTGCGAGGGTAGAAAGAACTAAGTAATACTCCTTTGTGTCTTTCTGGTGAAATTATTTGCATTTTGAAACACTTTCAAATAGTTTGATTGTAGGCTACCGTTTCAGGGTTGTTGGTTGTGGGGTGTGTTGTTGTTTTTTGTTTAGACACAATGATGATCAAAGTATTGGCAATGTTAGCATAAGGTACAATCCAACAGACATTGTGTAGACCTAGAATCTTGTCCTGTAGATCCTTGAACCTGATACTACCAACACCTTTTGTCTGTTAACGACCATGATGCATTTTCATTTAGGGCACTGTTGCCGAATTAACGAAACACTTTATGTCTAAACTTTTAGACAATTCTCTTTACCTTCATGTTAGTTCCATCTGTAGAATCTTGAAGACAAGCCTCCAGGCTCTTGATGCCTATGTCAATCTTCGACAAATAGCTAGTCAACACCGTATTTTACAGACTATAAGGCGCACCTGACTATAAGACGCACCCCCCGAAATTTTGCACAACATTTTGATTTTGTTATTATAGTTTCTTACTATATTACCAGTCACATTATAAGGCGCAGGGGTCTCAGAGTAGGAAAAAGGTATCGCCTTATAGTCCGTAGAAGACGGTATTTACCTGGAGTCTCTAAAAGAAAAAGATTAGAGAAATTGATAAGACAATTTATTAGTTTATAGCTTTTGATTGTTGTTGTAATCTATCTCTTCGTATTCTTGAAGCAACCTAACTCTCTTCATGTTTCTCCGTCTTTCTGTGAGCGGGCGCGTGGGAAAAGGGTAGGAGAATGTGCTTGATTGTGGGGAAGAGGGGCGCTTGAGCTTAAAGATACTGTACACTGATCCACCACGATTAAGTCCCTTGGGTTTTTCTGGGTTACTGTGACCCATATACAAATGCCCCCAACTTGAAATTGAGGCTGCTTTTTAAAATGATGTTGCGTTTTCAATTTGGGGGCATTTGTATGGGAGTCAAACCTGGTCACAACAAGATTTCTTACCAGCTATAAGAGACAAAACACGTGAAACCCGTGATTTTGACACGTGATCTGGTGGGTCTTTAACGTCAAACACGTGATAGAGAAAACCGTGCAATCATGACGGTTTTTCAGTTTATGTGTGAGAGGGAAAAACAGGGAGGGAGAAAGTGGTAGAAGGAGGCTGCAATTTGGCATACCGTGTTTCGTGGCTTTTTAATTTCGCAAGCATCCAAACCTGCAGCCAAGTTTACTTCACGTCCTTAGAACTCATAAAGCACGAAAACATATAAAGCGGCTATTAGAAAGAGTTTAAACAACAACAAAAAAGCAACAAAATATATTTACAATAATTTTTTTCACAAGCATATTGCAATCACCCCTGCGCAGTGGCTGTGCATACATTATATAGGTCTATGAATCAATGTGATGCTTGGATCGTCGTACTGTCCTTAACGTTGCTGTTGTATAGGGGAAGACGGGGTAAAAAGCGCATGGGCGGGTAAGAAGCCCACCCCAATTATCTCATGAAATAAAGAAAATTTCAGTCAAATTTGCCCATGAGACGAATGCTAGACATTAACGCTCGTCTCATGGGCAAAATGAGACTGAAATTTGCTTCATTTCATGAGATAATTGGGGTGGGCTTCTTACCCGCCCATGCGCTTTTTACCCCGTCTTCCCCTATATTTGTAGTCTCTCGTACACGACTCTGATCAAATATCTTATTTTTGTATCGGACATTGTATTTGATTGGTGTATTGCGGTCTACATGAGTATAGGGAACGAAAATGGTAGAACTATTTTTAGATGGAAGTTTTTCACGTGAATCATGACTCGCAGACATCGTCACAATCGTATCGCATTTTACCCCGTCTTCCCCTAGTTAATATGTGACCCAGCACCACGAAAGGGACATTAAGTGTCAAAATCACCATTCAGAGAAAAGACTATAATGGGAACCTTCAGTCCATTCTCTTTCTAATGATACAAGAACCATTCTTGTATGTTTTTCCGTTCCAGAGTTATGAGCATGTAAAATGAGTAGGGTGAGCGTCGGTCATTTTGAGAAAACACAGTCTAAAGTCTAGCCTAGCTGAAGAAAATGCATTGACCTATTCGTTTTAAAACCCTTAAAAGACAATTTAGAGACCATTTTAAAGATTGTCCTTTGTAAATATCAAAGATAAGATGCACGAGAACACGAAAATACCCATAACTCAAAATCGACACAAAATTAGATTTTGTCTTTGCAAGCCTGTTGTTAGAAACTAGCCCAGCGACTTAATGTCCCTTTCGTGGTGCTGGGCCACATATGCTTAGCGTTCTTTGATAGCATTTGCCCTGTAATTTGAGTTATCTGCA